>CAKNXH010061296.1:272268-284128 GCA_932178445.1 Andricus quercusramuli
TTTTCAAAATCCCCCCAAAAAAACGAAAATTTACATTTTGAGCGAAACAAAGCACAATATGAAAAAAAGTCCAGGGACGAAAAACGTTACATTTTGAAAGCCCTACAAGAATATCATGACAACTTTTCGAATTTCCCTGAAAAAATCGAAAATTCAAATTTTGATCGCACAAAAAATAATGAATTATTACATTCTCATCGTAATGAGAAGGTATTGATTTTATGTGAAAAATGACTTTCGTGGATTTCATTAAATGTCGACGTTTTGAGACCCCCTGAGTCAGAAAAAATGGGTTTTACGTCGGTGTCTGTCTGTCTGTCGTTGTCGTCGTTGTCGTCGTCGTCTGTATATCGGATAACTTTCGAAAGACTAATTGGATTGGATTGTGCTTTGGCACACAGTTTGTGGGACCAAAAAGAGAGATCAAGTTCGTTAATCAGCTATTTTCGATGAAAACTCAAAAAGTTAATACATTTTCAAAAATGTTTAGACCATTTTTTTCCAAATTCAGAAATTCCACGGACGGCTGTCCATAGTACTCAGAAATTCAAACAATTTATCCTCCACGACTTTTTTCTATAAAATCAAAATTGTCAGAGTTATGGCATTTTCAAAATCCCCCCAAAAAAACGAAAATTTACATTTTGAGCGAAACAAAGCACAATATGAAAAAAAGTCCAGAGACGAAAAACGTTACATTTTGAAAGCCCTACAAGAATATCATGACAACTTTTCGAATTTCCCTGAAAAAATCGAAAATTCAAATTTTGATCGCACAAAAAATAATGAATTATTAGATTCTCATCATAATGAGAAGGTATTGATTTTATGTGGAAAATGACTTTCGTGGATTTCATTAAATGTCGACGTTTTGAGACCCCCTGAGTCAGAAAAAATGGTTTTTACGTCGGTGTCTGTCTGTCTGTCGTTGTCTCCTTGTCGTCGTCGTCTGTATATCGGATAACTTTCGAAAGACTAATCGGATTGGATTGTGCTTTGGCTCACAGTTTGTGGGACCAAAAAGAGAGATCGAGTTCGTTAACCAGCTATTTTCGATGAAAAATCAAAAAGTTAATACATTTTCAAAAAATTTTAGACCATTTTTTTCCGAATTCAGAAATTCCACGGACGGCTATCCATAGTACTCAGAAATTCAAACAATTTATCTTTTAAGACTTTTTTCGATAAAATAAAAATTGTCAGAGTTATGGCATTTTCAAAATCCCCCCACAAAAACGAAAATTTACATTTTGAGCGAAACAAAGCACAATATGAAAAAAAGTCCAGAGACGAAAAACGTTACATTTTGAAAGCCCTACAAGAATATCATGACAACTTTTCGAATTTCCTTGAAAAAATCGAAAATTCAAATTTTGATCGCACAAAAAATAATGAATTATTACATTCTCATCATAATGAGAAGGTATTGATTTTATGTGAAAAATGACTTTCGTGGATTTCATTAAATGACGACGTTTTGAGACCCCCCGAGTCAGAAAAAATAGTTTTTACGTCGGTGTATCTCAGTCTGTTGTCGTTGTCGTCGTCTGTATACCGGATAACTTTTGAAAGACTGATCGGATTGGATTCTGCTTTCTCACACAGTTTCAGGGTCCAAAAAGAAAGATCGAGATCGTTAACCAGCTATTTCGGATTAAAATTCAAAAGGCTACAGCATTCAAACAATTTATTTCGATTGACATTTTTCGATAAATTGAAAATTTACAGAGTTACAGCATTTTCGAAATCCAAAACAAGAAACGAAAATTAACATTTTCAGCCAAACAACGCACGATACGAAAAAATGTCAAGAAGAGAAAAATGTTTCTTTTTGCACGTTCTTCAAAAATATCATAACGACTTTCTGAATTTTCTTGAAAAATAAAAAATTCACATGTTTAATACAAATTTAGTCATTTTTATTTAAGGACATAGAACGTAACATATTGTCGTTGCGAAGCGCGACAACCAAATCGCGCATCGTGAGCGCGTTCAAACTTTTGAGTTTCCATTAAACGATGAACAGAAACGAGGGTGGTGCGCAAGGTTTACATCATTTTTAAACTAAATATTGAGCGCGAAGCGCGAGTGTCTTGATGAGAATGTGTTCCTTAAGGTCGGTAGAACCTTAAGTAAATTAGTTCTTCCTTTTATGTAAAACTGACATGATTAAACCAAAATCAGGCCATAACGATGAAACTTACTAATAGCCCGCGAAGCGCGCAATAACGAGCACACGAAGTGCGAAAGCCTAGAGGAACTGAGCTTAAAGTGTCAGACAAATGCGTCCGAGCGCGTAGCGCGAGGTGAATACATTATCGAGCGCGAAGCGCGAGATCCAACAGGTGCGCGCCCTAGGCGCCCTCAAACTTGCGAGCGAAACGAGCCGCGCGCGAAGCGCGCGATGAGAATTTGCCCGCGAAGCGGGCAGGTTTTTTAAATTCAATTCATGCTAAAGATACGGTGTTTTAATTTTTCTTACATAATTCATTATTATTCAATGAAAACAAGTGACTCAGTATTTTGTAACAAACTTCAAATTGTGTAAACAATTACTATTTTTCCTAAAAAAATGGTATTTTTTCTGTAAGTCACGAAATCGCGTATTTTCTGGGATTGATGATAGTAAACGCAAGTTAAGAATAATATTTGTAGTTTAGGAAAATATTTAATTGTTGGAAGAATTTTCATTTGTCTTATTTTCCCCCCGAAATTATGAAAATTTATAGTATATTCTGGTACTAGTTACACAGTTGATCCATATGAGTTGTAATATTTTTTGTCGAGGGTATTTGAAAATTTTGTACACAATTTACATTTATTTAATTTCTTCTTCCTTACTTAATTAGGAAAAGTTAATTTTTTCATTTTTACTTTATTCCTTAACTGTAGGTCCTGGAATGGAATGTTATCAGCACCTTGGAATTTCATGATAGAATGGAACGTTATCATCGTCCTTGGCAAGGAATGTTTGTCCCCATTTCAAATGATGCATTTTAAAAGAGCCTGCAAATCTACGATGAAATTTTCTTTCTGCAGTAAAAATGTAGGAAAAATATATGATTGTGAACGATTTTTGAGGAAAATCCAAACGCAAAAAAAGATGGAGAAAATTCTAGTTTTTTTCTTCAATATCTTCAACTACTAATTACAGGAAAAATTTTTCTCCATTATTTACAAAAAAGATCGTTCAGAAATTGATAGAATCTAACCTATTGAGGTATAATTTCTAAAAATTCAAAGAAACTAGAACTTTCTCGACCTTTCCCGTGAAGAGCCGGATGTGGATCATTTAAAATTTTTTAAATAATTCCAAAACGTCAGAAAACAAAGTAATCGCTGGAGACTTACATAATGGGCTACAGAAAAAATGTATTAAACAGTTGTTATTGTTACAAACATTGAAAAATGAATGAATGTCTTAAAAATTTCTCTCTATGATGTATTTTTAATCCAAATAAGAAGTAAATAACAAGTGAAAAAATGCTTCATTATTTTCCTTGATGAGGCAACTCCTAATCATTCAGTACAACCATGGAAAATTGACCCAAAAAAGGTCATTTCCTGAAACAAAATATAGATAAAAAATTTTTTTAGTTGTAAATATTAGAGTGGACATTCGAATTAAATAATAAAACCACATTCTATGTTCTACCTGTGCATATATTGTTATTTAACAATGATGAGAAAATTTTCACGATTTTCCGAAACGTTTGTTTGGTTTGTTGCTTTCGGTTAAGATATAAGTAAAAATTTCATAGCACTCGATTTGTAGACCATAAAAATTATTTTTAAAAGAATCCTCATAGAACCCATTGTGAGTAATAGTTTACGAGACAATAACTTGTTAATTAAAGCCAGCGTGTTTTTAGAGAAATCTACGCTCTAATGAATTTTCATTGTTACATATATGAATATATTTTTCTGAAATTCAAAAAGTGAAAATGGCTATGCGTGAGAAGCAGATTCATTTTAAATTATGCAGTTTCTTGCAAAACAAATTCGGTGAAAAATTCACTTGGTAAATTTTCTTATGGATATTTGTGCTTCAAGGAAAAGATTTTTTCATCTATGAACTCAATTTTTCACATTTTTAATAACAAATTCGTATTAAAAATAATTTATTATCATACTCACAGTCGCCGGAAAAATCTAAAAAAATTGGGTGTAGCTGTTGGGAAAGGAGGATGACAATTATTTTCTTTCCAATCTTCTAGGTGAGAAAAATTAATGACCGAAAAAATTCATTAAATATGTTCATCAGAAATATTGCAGAAGCGTGCCGACTATGACTTTTTTTAAATTTAGGAATGACGTGTAGGACGTGAGAGTTTGAATTAAGACCTTTTCTTGCCATAAAAATTTTATTTAGTTGTTTCAAACAGTTAATTTTAACGAATACACCTGTGTATCAGCTTGTTGTATAAAAATGACTAGTTTTCTTATAAAATCATCCGCTTTCCCCACTAGTTATAACCCCAATTTTTTCTGAACAATTGTAAGTATGAAAAAGAATATATTTTAATATCAATTTGTTATTAAAAGTGTTTTCAAGATACTTTAACCTTACGCTGTAATGATTTAATGAGAGAGATCTGATCAGAATCTTATCAATAATAATGAAAATTCATTTAAACGTAGCCTTCTGCTCAAATACACTCCCCTTAATTGACAAATTAATTTCTCGTAAACCATTACTCGAAAATGCTTCTAGTAGGGGCAAAAAAATGCTGTATCTATTTCGTTGCAAAACAGCTGATAGCTTACGAGAACGATTTATTATTTGGCTCTTCCAAAGATCTTACTTAGTTCCTTCCTTTGTTTTTAACTAAATGTTTAGCTATTATAAGGAATAATTCAGCTGCCACCGCTCAACTCTTTTCCGTTTAATGGCATATAATAATGGGTTAGGCACTTCCCGTTACTGACTCGGCAATTTATCACTGATTTTGTATCACTGGAAATTTTGCTATGTCCTGTTCACGAGGCGCATGAATATTACTAAAATTCTATTTTCCCAAATATTCATTTTACCTAGAATAATTTGACGGAATATAAATTTGCTATAAATTTCTCATCGTAAGCCCCAATCCCGCTCACATTCATTCATTCAAATTACTTTTTGTTCTAAACTTTTTTTCTGAATCATCATTTGTCATAATATTTGAATTTCCAAATCACAATTTGATATCATGTTTAATTTACCACCTTATAATTTTACAGCATTTTTATAATAGGTACCAAATTATTATTTTTGATTATTTTTCTATTTACTTTTTATTTTACAACAAAGTTGGCTCTTTTTTATAAAAGATATAATTTTTTCGACTACTCTTATTTATATCAAATAAGAAATCAGTGAAACCACATACTACACATCATTTTCAGCAGGATACAAAATTTCTGCACAAATGTTTAAATTTTTGGATGAAAAATTAATCAGAGAAAGTCCTGCTTCAAATTTGAAAATATTTACAGACATTATTTTTTAATTTTCTGTCAGGGATATACGTAAAAACAATGCTTGGTTACCATTTCTTCACTATGTCATTGTTTATTTCATGAACAAATTGTTTTCTGAAACCAACATGTTATGAGCCTATAACGTCCCCAGAAAAGTGAGCGTTAGATAGCCCTTTATCGAACGGTGACAGCTGCTGATAGATTATAAGCTCCAACCGCCGCCACACTGAAAGATTATTAGTTCCACGAATGGCCACTGAATAACGCACATTTATTTTCAAACCATACTGTAGACATCTATCAAGAAGGAATAGTAAGGAGTAGTAATACTACAGTATCCCTGCAAGTGGGTAGTGGGAGGAGCAACGTCCAACAATTTGTCAATGTTCGCCACGAATGGAAATTTATGAGCAACCCCGTGCACATGAGCACTGACGGTTGCCATGTCAACGATGTCAACACGCGTTGGAAGTTTCGAGCTTGTGAAATTTCGAACACAATAACCTACAATATGTTGTTCACTGAAATTAACTTTCCCTCTTACTTACGTACTCCATAAATGATTATGATAATGTTATTGTAGTACTTACACTTTCTAGATCCTTTTCGTATTTCTAATGCCATTTGCATTCTCGTTTTTAATTCCGGAACGTGATGTACACGATATACACCCAGCAAAATAAAAACACAAACAAACATAACCTATATATTGCATAGAGATATCAAAACATAACACAGGGAAGTGGGTATGACACGTGGCAGCGAAAACAGCACTGCGCATGTGCACGGGGTTGCTCACAAGTTTCCATTTTTGGCAAACATTAACGAATTCTTAGACGTTGCTACAAAGCAAACAAAAAGCCACCCCTCAACATAAATGAAGAAGTGGAAGAAGTAAAACAAGATTTACTACTAAAAATATCTAAGGATAAATATCACCTGGCCTTCGAGAAATCTGACAGGTGGTGAAAACCAGACTGAAGAATGTTTTGACGATGATGATCATCATCATTATCAAAAAACATTCACTTCATAGGACGTTCTTGCACCATTTCGATAAAGGACTATCTAAGGCTCACTTTCCAGGAGACTACAGTCTCATAACATGGCAGTTTCAAATAAAATATCATACAGCAGCAGGATCGCCCATTCCCGAAATATAAAAGGCAACCTTCGTATTCAATGTTCGTAGGCACGACTAAAACACCCATGGCCGAAGACCATGGTTTTAGTACTCGTTCGGCGAATATTGAGCTCCCCGTGTGAAGACGTGCCTAACCCTATTTGTGATGTAATACATATAATATATAATATAATATGTATTTTAATATACTATAAATTTAAAAAATTTTATTTCCGTCAAATTCAAACTGGCAGATTTCCCTTTTCCTACGGAATCAGTTTTGAATTTCCTGGCCAACCCCTCATGATGCTTTATGTATACCATTGTATGTATACCATTAAGCCATTTCTCTTTCGGGATAGGCGTGACACTGCCAGGTTCGGGGAGTGTTTCTAGGTGGATAGTTTCTGGTAGTAAATAACTACAAGTGTGGGCTCACCACACCCACGACGCCTACAGAAACGCAGTAGTATTATTCCCGAACGGTTACCCATCCAAGTACTAACCGCGCCCAACACTGCTTAACTTCAGTGATCTAACGAGAACTAGTGTTTCCAGCGTGGTACAATAATTGTTTACATTATAGAAGATTTTATGAACAAATCCACAACTATAAAAAAAATAATTAACAAAATAGACTCTTAATAAAAATGAAAATTCCCGAAAGCAAAGAATACTACAGAAATTTTTTGCGAAAATTCAAAAATTGAGCAGTTTTCTATTTTTCAGGAATTATAAATTTCTACAATTTAATATTTTTGGTCATTTGAAAATTCGACCATTTTCTATTTTCTATTTATTAAGTTATCTCTGGTGCAAAAATGAAGACGGTAAAACTTTATTAATATAGTCAAGGAAAATGGTAAATTATAATTGATTTTTGAAGAGAACTGAAAGCAAAATTTATAGAAAAAGATTACAGTTTATATTTTTTTTATTCAACAATAGTTATAGTTTTTGTTCTCTGTAGGTAGTAGTTGCGATTCATATTTAATTCTAATGTTAAACGGCACACTTTCTCCCTTAAAAAATTATCTAAAAATAGCTTCGTTATGTTTTCATGGAACAAAAATATTTAGGATAAATATTGCTTATCAAATAAGCAATTGTATAATTCCTGAATACATTTTTTAAAATAGAAACTTACCGAAGACATTTGTACAAAATCTTTCAGGAAATAAAATCAGCCCCACAATATTAGGTTGAAATATTAATTTCAACTTTTACCCCACATATAAGTAAAAACTCAAAATTCTGTATAAGTATTGGTAAATGAACCATTTTAACCTTGAATATTTTTTTCTAAAGTTGGTTTTAGTTATGTTCGAAAATTTATTATAATTAACAATCGGAATATTTTCCTCGATTTTTCGAATCATTTTTACCAATACTCATTTTTCAACTTGAGATAACTAGTGTAAGACCAGCGCATAGCCTAACATTTTTCAAAAATCCGACTGGTACGACCTACTATACAGGTTTTGAAAATAAACTTGCTATTATTATCAAGTTTGAGAGGTTTTCTTTGA
Source organism: Andricus quercusramuli (assembly GCA_932178445.1). NCBI lineage: Eukaryota > Metazoa > Arthropoda > Insecta > Hymenoptera > Cynipidae > Andricus > Andricus quercusramuli. The sequence continues at coordinate 280,384 of CAKNXH010061296.1, forward strand.
AAAATCAGAAAATTAATACGTTTTTGCAAATCGAAGCAGCCGCCATTTTGGGTTATTTCAAAATTTTCAAAAATTATACGAATACCATTTTTGGTCATCTTGTATGGGTTTGCCATTTTTCAAATTTTGAGTTTGACTATACACTAATTTTTTCGGGTTTGAAAGAAGATTGCAGTCCTTGTTCCATAGAAGAATTCAACTATAGCTGAGAAAGTTATGTGAATCTGTAATTTTTTCAAATTGTGCTCCATGTTTTGGCCATTGGAACGAACCTCGCTGCTGGGTGCAAACAAAAATTTAGACACAAACTTTTGAAAATAATATTAAATTTAATATACCCATGTGTATTAAAATTAATATATCAATCATATGAAATCGCCATTAAGAGCGTGTATATTGAATTTCATATACATTCATGTTCATCACTTACAAGAAAAATCAGATAATTCCATTTTACACAAATTCAAAATAAGTTCAACATGAATTTCCGACTCTAAATAATAAAACATGATACCTTCTCCCAGTTAATCAAAAATATGACTGGATTTTGAGTCGAAAAGATGAATTAAGCAAACAAATAATATACCTAACCTACAATCAACTGTACTAGCATTAAATTTCTACTATTTAGACTGGATTTCGGAAAAATTTCTACCCGTACGTCGCACTTTCGTTATGAATAACAATTCAGTCGACGAATTCTAGATTATTAATTCAATTGCGAATATTTGACAAGATTTAAAGATATTAAAGCACTTTCAGTTTTCATGCACACTGCTATACCGACCTGTATATTAAATTTAATACATATGTATATTAAATTCACTACACTCATGTATGTTACATTTCAGTAGCGGTAGTGCATATTTGCTTCACATATATGTATATTAAATCTCATACAGATTTTTCTAGCAGTGCACATTTAAGAGTCACTATAGTGTACATCCGCAAAATAAATCAAATAGTTGGTTTTAATAGATGAATTATCAAACCTTGGTCGATGATTTCTGAAGGAAGGTAGCGATCCCAGCTCGCACCCTATTCTTCACTCCTCGTACGGTCCCTTTAGAACTACGTATGGCTTCTCTTTCCAGAATCTTGTATCCAGCAAAATATTCATCATTCTCCTTACTATCACTCTCGCCCTCGCCCTTTCCGTTTACCTCCAACTCTGACGTCTTCTCCTCATCACAAAAGCGCTCGTTCAGGTGAAATTTGTAAAACCTGTCGTCGTCGTAAACATATTTGGTGCCCAACATGCGGTTGTAATTGGCATAGTAATTCGCATCCGCGTATTCCTTCTCTAACCTCTCTTGTTCCTGTTTTCTCTCCTCGTAGGTGCACTCCTTCACCATTGGCGACGAAGACAGTGTAGTACTCTCCCCAAGTTTCAAGCTTCGATCTCTCGGAGTGGAGGAGGCTTTCGAAAGGGAAGAAGTTTCCGAAACAGGAGAAATTGTCGAGACTCTGGTGAATGAGTTCGAGAAAGAAGCCAAATAGTTAGCCCTGAGGTCAGAGTTATTTTTCACCAGAATTTCCAATTTTTTTGATTCGCTTCCCCTTCCCCCAGGTTGAGTGTCCTTCGAGTCGTATTTCTCCAGGTCGACGTCCGTACCATTCCCGTTCACCCGGATATCGGCAAGCTCTCTACCATTGAGAGAGTCGCAACTGATGTTGCTTTCGTTGTCATCGCTCTCAACCTCCGCTCCACTGCTCGTCAAGCTTCCTGTTCTGTTATGGTTGTGTTTGTAACATGGAGCTGCAGCAGGTACGTGATCAGCAGCATGTTCGCCACCCAGCAGAACTATGCTTGAATTGTCATCGCTCTCAAACTCCGCTCCACTGCTCGCCAGGCTTCCGGTTCTATTGTGTAAGTAACATGGAGCTGCTGCGGAAGCCCCATGATCACCACCCAGAAGAACTGTACTCGAGTTCTTTTTCGGGATTGGGGGTGGCATTATGTCCAAATCACTACAGGTTCCACTATCTAGAGTATCTGATGGAGAACATTGTCCACTCGACATGACCATTGTCAACGAACTCTGGAAGGATCCGTAGTAGAAACAGGTTGAACCATTGTCAAAGGTCGAGTTGAGTCCTTCATGAACACCACGTTGGACCATATCGTCTTTTTTATGATGGAGTGACCTCTCCTCGTTGATATCGTTCTTGCAGTTAACATTTATTCGCACACAACTATCAACACTCGTGTGATCCTTCATCAGATCCTTCGTAGCACATACCACCACAACACCGTTTTGCTTACCCGGATTTTCGTAGTCGTTCTTTGCTGAAAGTTCGTTTTCATCACTGGGGTTGATCCTAATTTTCACCACGTGTGCAGTATGCTGCTGCTGATGATGATGAGAACGCTCGATAGTCTTCTGCCAGCGGCCGTTGGCCGATTGCACTTCCGGGACTCTGCTCCTGGTTGGAATGGAATCCACCACAGGAGCGCTACCACCGATGAATACCGTTGCTCCAGCCTCCTCCGAATGAAGAGACGAAGGGGGGGAAACACTCCGGATTGACACAGTCTGGTGAGCCTTGTTCATGTCCCGGGTCTGATTCTTGGCCGGCAGTGGCGGAGAGACGGTCATCGCGACTACCTCTTCCATCTGCTATTATCATTCGAATGGATCTTTAATCTTCTTTTTGTCCTTCTCCGTTGCTTCAATGAGCCATTCAATCCGATTAGTGCTCAGAACAATATAGAGTTTTAATATAATCTCCAAAATTTTCCGTGAAGTTTCTAAGCATATGCTCTAGGTATGTTCCGTTTTCATCCGAATTCCGTTGCCATACAAGTCCCGTTTTATTTTTAGTTTCAAGTTCAATGTTGGTCAATTAAACCATGTGGAACACAACCCAACCAAAATCAAAGAGTGCAGAAAAGTAAGACTCGATCGAGATCGCTTCCCGGATCACGCACCTGCACGACTTTCCAAGGCACATTCCTGAGATCGTTACGGGGTCACGTTATACTTTGACGAAGGTGTTTTGCCACTTAATACTTAAGAGTTTGAGCCACAATTTCCTTCCGGTGATTTTTTGACGGTACTTCCAGATGCGAAGCTGAATTTTTGGATCACAGCTTTCTGGACGTTTAGTTGGTTTTGATTGGTCAAAACTGTAGTTTATCTGTCAAAACGTTTGGCAAAATCGACGATTTGATAATCTTAGGTTCACATGTTGAATCACCTTTATGAGGTCAAAGACACGTTTTGGGTTTACCAATCTCCGCCAACGCAAAGTGGGGCGAAACAGGGTTTTCTGGGCAAATTAGTCTAGAGCTTAGAATTTTGATTTGATATAGGCATTGAGAAAAAGAAAGGTAACCAAAATTCAAAGAGATTCGTGAGAGCCGATTTTTTTAAACAATTCATATTTATCTGAAACATCATGGAATCCGTAAAGAAAATCCTTACATATTATAATAGTCAGTCTGTTAGTTTACAGGCGGGCGGAGAGCCCCGATGGGGCCCCCCTGGCGCTCAAGGTATAAAGTGTCATCAGTGAGCAGGTGACTTCAGTAAAAAAATTATTTTTTTATTGACAAACAAATAAGTGAAAGTCCTGCTTGAACGGAGATGTTTTATAAACTTTTGATCGGGTTATACGTAAAAACAATGATTTATGACAATTTTTTAAAAATTCAAAGTAATTGCTGATTTCATAAACAAATGCGTAACTGAGTCATTTCTCGCTTTAAAGACCTCTTTCCTTTAACAGAATTAATTAATAG
>CAKNXH010061296.1:299128-312582 GCA_932178445.1 Andricus quercusramuli
TTTTACATTGTATAATTAACAAAATGCGAGGGTTTTTCCGCTCTCCTATAAGAAATTGGAAATGGCGGTTATACGACTTTGAATATCCACCCTTCAATTGCTGAAATTATCATGAAGTTCCTAATTAACAAATTTGACATCGAAAAAAAACGAATTTTTCTGTCGACAAATGTCTGATTAATACATTTCTTTATTACCTTTGATTTAAAAAAATCATACAATGTATCAACTAAGTATGAATGTTGTTGAAATTGCCATGTAATTCCTAAATGAAAGGACTGCCATTGAAAAAAATAATAATTTTTCTGCCGTCAAATGCCCTTATAATACATTAGGAACTTTCTGATAATTTCAGCAAAATTCCTACTTTTTTGATTAATCGTATGATTTTTTAAACGAATTTATTACAAGGGCATTTGTCGGCAGAAAAATTAGTTTTTTTCAATGGCAGTCCTTTCATTTAGGAATTACATGACAATTTCAACAACATTCATAATTAGTTAATACATTGTATGATTTTTTCAAACAAAGGTAATAAACGAATGTATTAATCAGTTTTTTTTTTCAATGTCAAATTGAATTAAATGTTGAAATAAGTACAGCATACATTTTCTGCAAAGATTACTGGATTTCCGGCAGAGTTTACAGAATTTCCAGTTATCTGATGAATTAACGGGTATTTTCTGTAATATTTACTGAACTTTTCTGTCAAATTGACAACTTGAATTGTAAAATTTAATCAAAAAGTATGTAAATTTTGCATAAAGTCTTCGTAAATTTTTTAAATTACGGAAAATTCAGTAAACTCTGCAGAAAATTCGGTAAGCATTACAGAAAAGATATGCTGTCTCTATTTTAACTGAAAATCCTGCAACTTCAGCAGACTAATAAAATTTTTCTCCGTGAAGACTTACTACTTCCTGTAGTGAGCCTTACTTCTATGAAGAGTAACTTTGCCGATTTCGCATTGTAACGCATAGATGTATATGTATACATGCACTACACGTATTCTATATACGATTTATAGATAGTTTAGTTTGAAACTTTCGATAACAAAAATGATGTGAAGTGTCCCTCTATTTGAAAAGGAAAAAATTATTTTATATATGCTTACTGCACTTAATTTACGATTATTCATACACAATACTTATACACACAGATACTTATACTCATAGATCGCACGCTCAAACGCTTTCAAAAATCGCCCAAGTCGAAATTTCGGCCCTACTTTAGCCCTGCATGATTCCATTTAAGGCCTTCTTCAGTCCTGCTTAGCCCTCCACGTCCTCTTTTGAATCCCATTGGACCTCGAGGCCCTCTTTTCATTCGCTTACGTCCTGACGACTTATGTACTTATCTCGTATTTATATAATTTAATTATTCTATTTAATTACATATTTATTATAATTATTTTATTTACCTAATTTTTTAATATGCATAATAAAAACAGTTATGGTATATAAGGCAGAGCTAAAAAGTTTATTTCTCTGAAATTCGAAAAAAGTCAATACAAATTTGAAATTTATTAATATCTTCTGTTCTGTTCTTTATGGGCGAACACTTATTGCACATTTTTCATTAGCCCATTTTTGAGTATACGAAACATAACATGAAAATAGAAATTTGTAGTATTTTTCGGAAAATTTACCAAGAAAATTACTTTTAACTGCAGATTTGAGTAATTTCACAATTTTGTTTAAAAAATCATATATATATTCCACCAGAAATTGGTTTTGAGATTATAATTCATTATGAATGACAGTAATGTTCAATGATGTCGGTTCTTAAAGTTTTTAATGGGAATAATAAAAAAGTCCTTCTTTAGAATTATCTAAAAATTCCAACCTAATTCATTTTTTATTTCATAAATTGTTCCTGAAAAAAATTCGGTTTAATTTTCTTGTCCACATAGGAAAATTTTATTCGATTCAAAACTAAAAACATCAGAAAATATATATGTAAAACCTCCTCATTTAAAAAAAATAGTCGTTGATAACCAAAGTAATAACTTTTTTTTGCTTGGCTCTAATTATGAAATAAACTTTCGAATTTTTCAAATGATGCTCACAGTTTCTAGGTCTAATAGGGTAATGGGTACAATCATTTTTGCACTTTTTTAATTTATAAAAGCATATGATATAAGTATCGAACGAAATTCTAAAATACACGAATGGAGAATCAATTTTATAAAGTTTTAAATTATCATCCCAGGTGAAAAAGTTATATCTCGAGTTATATATATATATATATATATATAGTGGACAAGACAATGATATTTTTTATTTGTTTTTTTAATATTTCTGTGCAAAACAAATGAAAAATATCAGCTTTTTCTCCACTATACATAAATTATATATATAACTTTTCCACCTGGAATAGTAAGTTGAGCTTTAAAAGTAGTATAGCATAATTGTACCCCTAAACATTTTTTGTAAGGATTGTTAAAATTCTGGCACATTCCGCATGGAATAGAGAAAGTATATATAATAGAGATGAGTTAAAAATTTCATGACCTGAGCAGAAATAATATTTCGAACCAAATTTTCCTTTAACAAGGCAATAGTTAGAGAAACAATAGTTTCTCCATCAATAAAATTTGATGAAATATCAATATACATAAATACGAGACAGGAAGAAAAACTTAATTGATATTAAATCATTTTTCATATTTTCTAATTACCAGCAGGAACATACATTTGAACAATTTACACTTCTCTTATTAGGAAAAATGTTAGAATGTGGGAATGAGTATGAACTTAAGTGAGTTTTTGTGTTTTTTGCTCCTCAAGTCAAAACTGATAAAATTTAAATAATTGGTGGTGACATTTTACATATTCTATTAGCGAAATATGAGTTGCCAAAGATTATTAAAAATTACTAATTCGGTTATTCGAGATATTTCTTAATTAAAAAGTTGTGTCAAAGATTAATATAAAAACTAAAAAAACACACTTCTGGTCATTAATGGTTTTACTTATAACTGGCACACACCAAAAATATAGGATAGGGCTAATTTTATAATCTGATTATATTTCCATGAAAAACATTGCTTTCTTACAACAATTTTTAATTGACACCCATTAAAACCAAATGCAGCGAATAGTGAACTGATAAAAAGAATTTCGAAAGTGATCAATCTAATCGCTGAGTAATAAAGTTTATTTTAAAATTGTGGTAAAAAAACAATGTTGTTTTTAATGGAAATATAATCAGATTATTAAATTAATCTCTTTACTTTTAGTGTACTTGTATTTGTTCTGGGGTAAATGGTCATGTGACGTCACTTTTCGTATAGAGAATTTCGATGGCTACAGCAGGGCCTAAGCAGAGGACTTAGGAGGACCTATAGAGGGCTAAATTTTTATTAAATCAGGCCCTCTTTTAGCCCTGGAAGTGAGGAAAATGGACTTTTGTGCCACTTTGGAGGACTTAAAGAGGGCTTAATCTAATACAAATTAAGACCTCTACAAGCCCTCCTAAGTCCTATTAAGTCCTACAATTTATAAGTCTAAAAGAGGGCTAAAATTTTGACTCGGGCGCCCTCGCTGGGGAATCGAACCCTACCTAACGTACCTCAAACCGGTCCTAGAACCTAAATATAGCGCACGCGTTAGTGAAGTGAGCTACGGAACAGCTTAGATTTTTTTGAAAAACTCTCTGCCAAGCGTTTTCTCTGATAAAAACGGGGCCAGCTAAGAAATGATAATGAATGTCTACTTGAAATTTTTCAAATTAATCTCTTATAGATAATATCTAATATTTTGCAACGGGTTTGAGAAAAATATTTTGCTTACAAGTATTAACTCACACAGTAAATATATTATTAGTAATTGATATGTATTATTATACAATTATTAAAATTACAATTTTTAAAATGTACATATTTTGTATAATAGAACATTAAGCCTTGAAAAAATGTTTTCTCATCGAATTTTTGGAATTTTTAATTTCATTTTATTATCATCTCACTTCATGTAAAACGCAACATTCATTGCCATTTCTGATATAGAAATGAAGAATAGTTCAAACACCGTAATAATATATCAAATGCAACATCGAAATCACTATTTTAAGATAAGACAAACGTGGAATAGTGATTCAAATGTAGATTTTTTACAAAAATAAAGTTTTTGTCATGAGAGAGTAAATATTACAGAAAATACCCGTTTTCATCAGATAACTGAAAATTCTGTACACTCTGCAGAAAATCCAGTAATCTTTGCAGAAAATTTATGCTGTACTTATTTCAACATTGAATTCAATTTGATATTGAAAAAAAAACTGATTAATACATTCGTTTATTACCTTTGTTTGAAAAAATCATACAATGTATCAACTAATTATGAATGTTGTTGAAATGGTCATGTAATTCCTAAATGAAAGGACTGCCATTGAAAAAAACTAATTTTTCTGCCGACAAATGCCCTTGTAATAAATTCGTTTAAAAAATCATACGATTAATCGAAAAAGTAGGAATTTTGCTGAAATTATCAGAAAGTTCCTAATGTATTATAAGGGCATTTGACGGCAGAAAAATTATTATTTTTTTTTCAATGGCAGTCCTTTCATTTAGGAATTACATGACAATTTCAAAAACATTCATACTTAGTTGATACATTGCATGATTTTTTTAAATCAAAGGTAATAAAGAAATTTATTAATCAGACATTTGTCGACAAAAAAATTCGTTTTTTTTCGATGTCAAATTTTTTAATTAGGAACTTCATGATAATTTCAGCAATTTACAATGAATACAACAGATTTACGGAAGATGTAAAAAATATTTCTAAAATTTCATAAACATTTCGTAATGATTGTAAAACAATAAAAAATTCCAAACATGTCAAAGAGGGTACAGTCCACCACATTTCAGAGATTTTGAAACATTGCAAAGATATCAAACGATTTCACATATGTAAATGATTTCAAACGAATACGAATGATTTCGCAAATATCGTACCGATTTCATAACATTTTCAGAAACATTTGAAAAGAACACGGAAATCACGTAGAACTGCGTACATAGAGTACAGTCAAATTAGCTGAAAGGAGGCAATTTTGTAGAAAAAAGTAGCAGAATTTGCTTTTTATATTTCAACAACTACACGTGCTTCACACTTCTATAACCGGTTATTGCAACGACAGCCCCTGAGTTGTGCAAACATACACAGTTTGTGTCAAATGCGAATCAATCTGGTATTTTTGGAGGAGATTGGGAGACAAATATTATCGATATCTTACAAGTTTGTATAATCTACCGTTTATACTGAAAGCTTGTATATTGTCATTTAATATACAAAAGGTACTTCTTTCGCCGTAAGTTTGCCACCCAACAAACCTTTTGGGAATTTAACCACTCGTTTGGGTAGGGGCCCCTAGTTTTCGTATACGGTGTGTTCGTCCCTGAATGTATAGTAGTTTCTCCCTCCTCCGCTAGTCGTAATTTTTCTTATTCTCATTGTTACATGAAAAATAGATTTTTTCCGAGAAAAGCAAGCTGTACCGACAGTCTATATACCCTTTAGATCATTTACACAAAAAATCAGACAAAATGGCTTCGCCGTTTGGCCTCAATCCATTATCTACGATTTACACTCGATTTCCAGGGCCCTTAATCTATTCAACTCATCACTGAAATTTGTTTATCTCTCGCATATGAAATTTCCCATTCTTGATTCAAATGTACTAGAGCATCTTAAAAGTTGATTTTATTACGTCGTTGCAAATTCTTCTAGCACCTGTTTTGTTACTTTTCTAATAATTTTTTCAATTAAAATATTCAGTTAAATTCAGCAAAGATTCATCTCAGAAGAAAATTTGTTTGTTTTTCTTTTAACTTTTTTGATTCGATTTTTGAGAACGTCTTTTTCTCTTTCTGTAAAATCGTAAAAATGTGGACCAGGCCCTTATGGAAGTAACCTTTTAATTATTAGAATCCAATAAGCAAATCTAACTATTTTTGGTTCATTGTTCATTCTTCTGAGTTTTAGAGTCTACTATTATATTCACTCATGGTTCTGAATTCATTATTCTCATGAGAATTTCGTTATTTGGTTTGAACTTTAATTATTTTATAGAAAGCTTAACAATTTTGTTAAAAAGTTATGCTTTTAAAGTTGAAAATTCAACTTATTTGGCAGAAATACAACTATTTGGTTGAAAATTAAGATTTTGTTCAAAATCAATATTTTGTTGAAAATTTAACTGTTTTGTACAAAATTCTTCATTGGCTTGAAAATGATAGACTTGAAAAATCTTTCTTGATTTAAAAAGCAGATTCAACTGTTTTTGTTTCAAAATGGAAGTATTTGTTGGTTTAAATATCAACTATTATATTTTTAGTTGTTGAAATTTCAACCATTTGGTTAAAAATTCAATAATTTTGTTAAAAATGCAGCAATTTTGTTATAAAGTTATTCTTTTTTATTGGAAATCAAATTGCTAGATCAAAAATTAGCCTTCCTGCGTAAAAAGTTCAACCATTTGGTTAAAAATAAAATGTTTGTTGAAAATCCAATTGGTTAAATTTTTTTTTTTTAGAAATTTCTTGCTTTTTTTTAATAAAAAAAGTCACTGTTTGCTTGAAACATAATCAACTTCGGTTAAACATTCATTCTTTTGGATGAAGGTTCATCACTTAGGTTAAAAATTCATTTATTTGGTTGAAAACGGAAATATTTTGTACCAAATTCGTCTTTTTTTTTAAGAATCTATTTTTTGAACGGAAAATTGAACTATTCCATTTTTGATTTGAAATAATTTTGTTTAGTTTCGAATTCAGGTATTCTATTGAAAATTTGTATTTTCTAGGAGAAAATTAATGTTTTGTTTGAAAATTCATATATTTTGTGAAAAATTAAATGCATAAATCTATTTTTAAACAATTAGGAATAGATGAAATAAGAAGTTTAAAACTGGTTTATAAGAAAAAGCTGACTTGGTGAATTTGTTGACATTATTAAAAGAGTAACATTTTAGCAAGCCCCCCTTCTCATAAATCTTCTCAGGTAGTTTGTGGATGTCCCCTTATCTAAACTCTAAAGCGAAAGAGAAAACACAAAATTTCAAATAACTTATTAGAAATAAAAAATTCCCACTGTCTATAGTAACGGAATTTTCCGTAACTCTAAAGCCTTTTCCAGCTCGTTCACTTTTAACGTTATGGAAAATTCCTTAATCAAAGACAGAGCCAAAAAAATCATACACATCCTTATGAGAAAGCAGCAAGAACAGAAATTATTTAGAATCTAGAAGGTACTACCATCAATTTTAGAACGACATTGACTTTAATTGCAAGTACCGATAGGGTTTTCTTAGAAAATGTTAAATAATAGTGCCGAGTGATTTCTCAAACATACTGCTCGCTACTACCGTTATCACTGAATCAGACAGACTCGGTGCGTTTGGCATATCGAGTGGTGTATCAAACTGAGTGATGTCATTCAACCTCGCACGAGAGAAATCGGCAACACAAAAATGTTCTATTTCTCATTTCCAATTTCAGACCTCAAAAGTAGAGTGTAAAATCTATTTTGATTGAAGAATGCGCTTCCTCTTGGATGCAGGAAATTGTCATACGCAATGTTGAGAACAAATTTGGCATTGTCATTAGTTTGTTTCAAAAAAGGTTTTATTTATATTCAAGAATTTTTTTCTTAAGAAAGACTTCAGAATAAAAATGCATAAAATATGAAAATGTGGTGCTAAAATTTTCATCCAAAAGAAGTGACGTGATCAGAGCCCTCAAATCCAGGAATCATAAAGATACAACTTTTAGGAAGCAAAATTTTCGGCTAGAAAAATTTCTATTCGTCTGAATCCATTTCATTCCGCAATCTGTATCCAAACCAATCTGTTAGATTCTAATGTAATCCAAGTTCAGTGGAGATTCCTATTCGACTAAATCCAAGGTCAGTGGAAGTTAAAATTAATCCAAAAAGGAAAATTGGTGGCATAAAAAACTCTTCAGTGAAAGATCGTTAGAGGATCCTTAAGTAACAAAACACTTTCATGAGCTGTAATCACTTTCACGTTTTAAAGTCGCTTGACACTTAAAAAAAAAAAACACTCTTGACGCGCAAGTTTTGTAAATTATGAAGAAAAATAAAAAATTAATAAGATTGGTGGTTGCATAGCGCACATAAGAATCCAACCAGCGCGGCGATTGTCTAAGACTGAATCCAACACACGGATCATGTGGTAGTCTCGGGTTGGGCTGGGTAGAGTGGGGACCGGCTACGCGATGGGGCCTGGTATATTAACTTGAGAAAGAGGTGGGTACAGAGAAAAGGGGACAGAAGCGAGAGCAAGAGAGAGAAAAGAGGAAAGAAAGAGGGGCCCACTGATGCTGATGTATCGGTGCCGCTTGGTACCGCTGGCCGGTCACTTGCTTGGGCCTTGAGTGCTGAGTGGAGACGTGGCGGAGACCGTAGTGGCGTCCTCTGTTGAGTCACGGGGAATCGAACCTGTTCCTACCGTTCACCGGATAGGAGTACAAGTATGCATGTCACCTCTGCTCAGATAGTTGCTTTGGCGCGGTTAAGTGTGTATGTGTTTTGCTGCAACCGCAAACTACCGCCTCTCGATGGACCTGTTTGCCGGCGAATGCACCTGCCAAAAATGTTACCAACTTTTAGCTCCGCACAGTGCACTAGGCCCGCTAGGGGACTAAAGTGGTCCAACTTTATACCTGTTGAAATCTTATGTCTTATTTTTATAGTGATTGATTCCTTCAAGTGTTTTTGTTTTCCTGAAAAAGAAATTCCATATCTTTTTTTTTTCAAATTGGTCAACATTAACCAGTACTCCTGAACTTTTGAAATTAACATTAAATTTTAAAGAATCCCTATTTTTCTTTTATATTAGGAAAGCTTTCTTTTTTGTTCTTTTCCGCTTTGGTATGAATTAAATTAATAGAACCCAATGAGAAAATCAAAATATTCTTGTTTGAAATTTAATTATTTTTAAATAGAAAGTCTATTATTATATTTTTAGTTCGGAATAAAATCTATTTCCTTTGTTTAAATATCCTAGAATTTGGTTCGAAATTTGAATACCTCATTGAAAACGTAACCTTCTTCTTTTGGATAGAAAAAATAGCTTTGATTGAAAATCTCCTTTGCCTAGAAATTTTACTATTTAGATGAAAATTTAATCATTTTGTTAAAAATTTAATCACTTTGTTGGAAAGTTATCTTTTTTGCTCGAAAATTTACATAACTTTTAGGTTTAAAGTTGAGCTACTTTGTTAAAAATGCATTTTATTACTTGAAAATTTATCTATTCTATATTTGGCTAAAAATTGATTCTTTGAGTTAAAAATTCTACTATTATGTTCTTTACAATATGCAAACAATTCCAGATACAGCATATACAAAACTGTTATTCCTTTCTTTGACCACTATAAATTTTCACTAACTATGGTAGCAAATTATTGATAATATGGTCGGTCTTTCGGTCAATACGGAGTCAAAATAAAATTTCCAAGAATATGTAAAAAAACATATTCATTCAAAAAAAGAAGAAATCCTCAACGTTTCGACCAACACTCCTGGGGAAAAATATTTGGTCTTGATTTTGTTTTGGGTAAAGACCAATCCAAGACAATTCCAAGTCATTCTGTATGTCTAGCTCGTGAGACGGTACCATACTATCCAATCCGCTTCAAACTTTATAGAAGGTTTATATTATTTATCTTCATGGCATTCTACAATAATTTTATTTATTTGCAATAATTATGTTGTTTGGATGGCAAATGTAAGAATGTTGTCCATTTTTTCCTATCCCCAAAAGTTCACTAGACACTTCTAGAAAATGACAGTTTCAATCTTTTTATGGAAAATTTTATATGCCTGCAGTTGTTGAGACAGACAGGTTCTGAATTTCTTATTTAAAGACTATTTATTACAAAATTAGAAGTTTTAACGGTTGTAAAATTTTAATCCTCAGCAGATGTCAACTGTTTGGTCATCATCTATCTACCTGATTCCTGGAAATGGCAGGCCCTGCCGGTGAGGTCCATATTTTATAGAGGTCGGAGTATTGTAACGGGTCCGAATAATAAGTTCAATTTTGTATAAACAATGTCAATTCGCCGTAATGACTTGAATTACTTTATTAATTACGTAGGATATGGAGATATACATATGTCAAGCGGATGAACGGAACTGTCGTGCAGTGCCTACGCACTGCCTCCCATAACCCTCGTTAACCTGGATAGTGGAGGAGGTAACGTCTTTGTTACAGCCTCTGTTACACCCCTCGATTTAGACTGTTTTTAGTCATCTAAAAAGGGCCTAGCCGGTTAAGCATGTAAAATCTGCCCCCGCACGTATCAAGTTCAAATTTACGTCATAGTTTCATGCCCATGTGAAGTATAATTTCCCCCAATGATAACCTTAAAATTGCATTTTTGAGTGACTTATGGAGGGGGAAAGAAAAATCAAAAAAGTGTTTTTTCTCGAAAACCACTCAACCGATTTTGATGAACAAAATATATGTTACATACATCAATGAGAGTAACGCAGGGATAGGGAGCAAGGTGACGCTCGCCACTTTTCTCTTCTCTAGGCAGAGGGGAGAATATAGCAGGTCTGCATCTTGTCTCCTCCGCCTATGAGTTGAATGAGTTAACGCGACGCCATGAATCGCGTTGAGGGGACTGAAAACATTTTCTTGGAGGGGTCCCGTCCCGAACCCGTAAGGGGTCTGTGGCCAGCTTTGGCGTTCGCCTCTTCTTGAGCAATGACATGGACATGCGTTGAACGTTAACGCTTCGCAGTGCGTTATGCCCAACTCTCTCGAGTCAAACGCCACAAGGCGTGTTGTGTGATATCGAAGGAAAGGAGTTGACACGGGATGCCGGAGAACTCTCCGCAAAAGTGGACGCTATACGAATCCCGCCGTGAGTTGAGCAGCTTTTTCAGCTCCTCACCAGCTCCTCACCGAGAAAATGGACATGGATTTTTGGCATATACAAGTTATATCTATTGCTGAAAATTAATCTTTCTTGGTTGAATTGAACTTGGCTCGATGTAATATTACATCTTTACCAGTTGAAATATCAACTATGACCATTTTTGTTTTAGAAATCATCTTTTATGGTTGAAAATTCAATCATTTGGCTAAAATGTTAACAACTACCTTAAAAATTCATCTGTATGTATCTTTTTAATTGAAAATGGAACTGTTTGTTTCTGTTGAAGATCCAACTATTTTCTTGATAATTGGTCATTGTTGGATGAATTTGACTGCTTTTGATTTACAATTAGAGCATTTTTGGTTTAAATATTTCCATTAATACACTTCTTCTTGAGAAGTCATATATGTTTGTTGCAAATTTAACTATTTTGTTTAAAATGTTACTATACTGTTGAAGATTAACTTCTTTTGGTTGCAGATTAGGGTGGACCAAACAATTTTATTTAGAATTTGTATGGGGACACACCACAAATTTGTTCCAAACCAAAGAAAAATAAATCCACATTTTTGGCTTTAAAAAAAGTACTTTAACATGTATTTCCAGTAAGAAAAAAATACGGTTTTTGTAAATCTTATTCAAAATCCTCAATATTATCTTTATCGAGTTGAAACTCAACATTTCTCTTCACAATTAGCCATAGAATACGAATAAAATATGACTTTTCAAATACCAACAATATAAGTCTGTGTTACAGGGTCACAAACAAACCCCATAAGTGAAAAAATGGATTTTGCGAAGTTTGTCGCGGTAGTTATGACTGTCTTTACGGGTTTTTTAGGGAAATTTATTTCTGACACATGAAAGACCATCTCATACTGATGATTAGATGTTCACATAACTTTTTTAAACAATTTATTATTGTTTTTAGCAATTTTCTTATAGAATGGATTTAGAAAGACGCGGTATTTCCAGAAATTTTCCATTTCTTGTCCAATGTGTAATTAGAGGGCAGTGATAGTTCATCAATGTTGACAATAGAGATTGTTTAAACAATCTATCATTAATGTTAATAATATAATATTAATTTCAATATAATATAATAATTAATAAATCACTTTTAGTCAAATTTGTAATTAAGATAAGGTAACTGATTAATTAGAGTCTCGAAAGTTGATTGTTTAGACAATTTATCCTGATTGATAATAACATTATATTGGAATAATGCTAAAAATATGCTTTTCTGTACAAATTTTTGACTTTTGGTCAAATTTTCATTTGGAGTGAAGTAACAATGACTTCAAGTTAACAACATAATTGTTTAAACAATATATTATCATTGTTAATAATATTGTTTGAATAGGTATTGAATACCATTCCAAAAATCATTTTTGTTGTGGTTGACTTATTATTTGTTCATAAACAAAAAGCCAGAAATTTCAGAAAAAACCGCATCTTTCTAGCATTATTGAAACATAATATTAATTTACTTGACTCCAGTTAATTGTTTAGCTTATCCTCATTGAAAATTTGACTATAAGTGAATTTTTGTGTTTCAACTACAACTTTGTAGGATTTTTTCGAAGTGAATATTATTAACATTAATAGTAATAATTAATAACAATAATAACAATAACAATAATCATTAAAAATCACTCCTGCTAACATTGATAAACTATCACTTTCCTGTAATTTAAAATTGGACAACAAGCGGGACATTTTCTTTAAAACCGCGTGTTTTTAACTGAATTCTAGGAGAAAATTGCTAAAGACAATAATAAATTCTAATGAGTGTCCCCATAAAAATTGGAAAAAAAAATTTCCCATGCATTTTGGGACAAACCTGTTGGAGACACATTTATGTCATTGAAACTTGACATTTTTGGTTGAATTTTTTATTTAAATACATTTTTCAACTTACAATTAAAGTATTTGCTTCAACATTCATATTTGTAGGTTTTTTTTCTACTATTCCATTACGAAAAAGTATTGTAGGACAATATATATAAATATATATAATACACCTATAATGATTTCTCTATCATGAATTTCCTTCACTTTTTCGTCATTATACGAATCATGGGAATCATAGTAATAAAACTAATCGCCAAAAACTTATAAGAAATTGATTATCGAAACATCACTATATAATAGTAATAATAATAATAATTATTATTTTCCGATGATACTTTTTTGCAATGTTCTGGTTGAGAATTCATCTCTTTGTTTGAAAATTTAAACATTTGGTGTAAAAATCATCTTCTTTCGTGTAAAATTCATCACGGGGACTTATTAGCGTCGACTTACTGTTTCCCAGCTTCCAGGCTAGGAGAAACTGAAGGGTCTACCGCTGTACTCTTCAACGCAAGCGAATTGCTGTGGAGAACAGGGACTTCGCCTTTCTCGCCTTGCTCGCTTGGCTTGCTCGAGCCGCGTATCTGGCCGCGAATGACAGCCAGACCCTTGTATCTGGCTTTGCTCCCCGGCCAGAAACGCGGCAGGAACAAGCCGAAGGAGCGAGGCGAAGAAGGCGAGT
>CAKNXH010061296.1:327582-378893 GCA_932178445.1 Andricus quercusramuli
TTTTTTTGTAATGGTCTCGTTGATATTGATGACACTTTTTTCATAAAAATAGATTGAGCCGCTTGATGGTATAGCATTCCGCAGCCGCGTGGGAGGGTGCCGTATGAGCGTAGCGCTGCATGCATGGTTTTTATTTTTTTTACCCATGTTATACCTCCACGAAAAATTCAGCAAAAATATATGTTAAAGCTGATAATATGAAGATATTTTTGAGAAAAAATGGTAGGTGTGTCTCCAAAATATCACATGAAAAAAATATTTTGAAAAATTCAAACATTTTTTTTGGTCATATTTTTTATCAAAATTTTTTCATATTTTTTGTTTGCGTTACTCTCATTGATGTATGTAACATATATTTTGTTCATCAAAATCGGTTGAGTGGTTTTCGAGAAAAACCACTTTTTTTATTTTTCTTTGCCCCTCCATAAGTCACTCAAAAATGCAATTTTAAGGTTATCATTGGGGGAAATTATACTTCACATGGGCATGAAACTATGACGTAAATTTGAACTTGATACGTGCGGGGGCAGATTTTACATGCTTAACCGGCTAGGCCCTTTATATTTTCTCCTGATCCTCACGGGCCTAGTTTCTACTACAAAATTTGTATCATTAGTTTCTATTTCAAAATTCGCATTATCGGATTCCATTACACAATTGGCACGATTAGTTTCCATTACAAAATTCGCATTTTCAATGCCTCGTTGCAACATAGGTATGGGATTTTGGGTGCTAACGTGCTGTGTAGTGGCTCTATTACCAAAACTACAATTATTATAGCAATTTCCGAAAAAATGTTTCAATACGTCGATAGTTCCGAGCATAAATTTCGTTCTATATAATACATATAGTAATACAAGGGCCATAGATGCGTAACCCATGTACTGAAGCGAAGTCATAGCATTTTCGGCCTAAGTTTTAATTCTTTGCCGACTTTGTATATCATCCAGAAGGCTATTGCTTCCATCGAGACTGATTCTAGAGCTTCGTAATTGATTCATGTCAAGAATACTGGGAAGTTTAATTAAATTATCGTTTAACAAGTGAATTTCTTTATCTCTAAGATCATTAACGTAGTTTATTTTTATGTCATAACTCCTGGTGATATTTTTGCTTGAATTTAAAGGTAGTCTGATATTTTCTGTGATTAATTTACATTTATCTCCTGTTATCCAGAAAGTTCCAATTAGTTTCTTATTATAGATGTCATTTTCGCAAATAACATCGATAGAGGTTTTTTGTGAAGCTAGAATGAATAAGTAAAAATATTCTTGCTTCATAAACGCACTCTTCCAAAATAGTGTAGTTTCCTAGGCTAAGAATAGATAGATATCACTCCCTCCCTTTATACAGATAAGGGCAGAACACTGTATTCTTTCTTCATGGGACCGACCCGGCTGGGCCTCGGCCCCAAAGGCATCATTCCTTGCCTGACTGCTACGGCGTCAACTCGTGTTTCATTTAAATAAACTTACTGACCAGATCTACGAATCTGCGTCAGATCAAATTAAATTAAAGTGACTTTTTATTCAGACCGTTACATAAATTGGCGATCTATGCCAGGATACTTTTGATTGATACGTCATTCTCACAAAGTATCAATAAGAACCTTTTTACGGAAATAAAATCAGGAAAACACGTACTGGGCTGAACTAAGTAGGCTCACAGTGATTCTTTGTCTTAAAAAATTAGACTAAAAGGCGAGACGTCACCCAACCAAGTTGGCACCGTTGGAATTGCAGAATTCACGGACTCTGAAATCTACGGCTGACCAGAACGAGTACATCCACTGAAGCAGCCACGAACTACCTTCACTAGGAATCTCAAGTGAGTAAAAAGAAGAGGATAAATAACAAAATAATAAGGAGTGTTCTGTCACGACTCTCCAAAACCTCGTAAGGCTAGTCGACTACGCGAGACTTAGACCTTTCGTTAAAAAACGTTCATCGATTCATTCACAATATTTGGCCAAAGTTGTAGCACTTTCGTTTCAAATAGTGAATTTAAATTAGAAAATAGTCACTGGCTAGAGGGTTGACTTCGCCACGGACTATACGCGTACGCGAGCATATCATTGTACCGAACGATATAGAGATTAGATAACGCGGCGCGACACACCACCCGACATCCGCTAACATAAGTAGGGAACTCAAAGGTTTCGGTACACTATTAAATACACACATACACACACTATTAAGAAGAAAACCATGGCTGACGGAAATCAGAAGAACGCAACTTTACAGACGGAAGATACCCCTCTTGTATTTACTAATGCCGATATAATTGGCATGCTAACAAAATTATCAGATCGGATGTCCCACATGGAACTCGCAATAAATACGCGTAAAGAAGAAATTCGCTCGATAGCAAAAAATTTTGATCTGGTGACTTCAGATGAAAGCGAGAGGGAGAACGATGAAGAATCTAGAGTAGGTAACAACGACACATTGTTTGCAGAACCAGAACATTCGTTAGAGAGAGAACAAATTGACCCTAGGCTTCTACAGAGGTTGTCAAATGAAAGAGTAACAACCCCAAATGAAGCCATCCTTATAAGTGACAGGCTCTCACGAAGTTCGAATGCAAGAATTTCGACCACGAGTGAAACTATCCCTGCGAGAGACGCAGTGAAATTAATTAAAAAATTTAATGGCCAAGACGATATGGGAGTTGAACCCTTCATCACTCTTGTGAAAAGAATTGAATCGCAGTGTTCAAATCCAGGAGTTTTATTAGACTGGATCATTGCAGAAAAAATCGAAGGAGAAGCGGAAAAATCTATTCGTTTCTTATCGATTCAAGATTATGATGATCTTTTCAAAGCTCTCAGAACTAACTTGGGAACTACTGGATCACTAGAAACTCATCGCACCAAACTATCACAGGTAGTCCAAGATGCTGGGGAAAGTACGCAGCATTTCAATGGAAGATTCAACAAAAGAATGCACGAACTTCTGTACGCTGTACAATCAAAAAACCCTCTAGCACACGAACGAGAAATTTGCATAAAAAATGAAGAGCAAACAGTTCTCGAAAAATACATAATGAATTTAAGAGAAGAACTTTCAGACCGAGTTTCAAGCAAAAATCCTAGCGATGTTAGAGAAGCACAACAAATGGCAATCCAATCAGAAGTCTGGTTAGCTGAAAGAAGTAAAATTCGCTTATCCAAAAACACGATTAAACCCCAACTACCTATTCGCACAACCCTCAATAAATCTCCTTTTCAATCCTCAAACTCTCAATTCAGTAAACAAAAATACCCTTCATTAAATAATTCTCCAAATCACAGCATGCCTTTGCAGCAGAGAATCCAGTTATTTTGCAGTCACTGTAAAAAACCTGGACACACCGAAAATCAATGTTTCTCCAAGCAAAAAAATTTTCATACAAAAGCCTCGGGAAGTCGACCACCGAATCGCGTGAATTATCTCCAAGGAGAAATGGAAGAAGATATTCAGGAAATGGAGACGGAGACAGAGTATCAGCAATATCTGGAAGATTATACTCTATCAGAGGACAATTACACGGAGCAACTAAACCTGTAAAATTATTAGTCGATAGCGGCGCATCGATAAATCTAATAAAAGAAAACTGCATTAATAAATACCACGAGAGAATTTCAATGGACAAAGAGTTTTCAATGGGAAATGATAAGCACCGGACAAACGAAGCCACCACGTTTAAGTTTCAAGGGAAAGAACATCTCATTGTGATTGTACCAGAAAACTTTCCTATACCCGAGGAAGGCATCATCGGAACACCATTCCTATACTCTTATCAGTTTAACTTGTCCAACAGGTCCCTCCGACTAGACGATAAGGTCTATCCCTTAGAGTACGACGGTATCCTTATCCCAAAAAACACCATAAAAATGATAACCGTGAAAACAAACAAAAAACAGGGGCACATTCTCATAGAAGATAATCCATACATTCCAAACTCTATTTACCGTATTGTTGACTCACAAGTTATGATTCCTGTTAGTAACGAAACCGAAACAGATTTGAGATTGAGTGACGAAGAGATAAATTACAAGTTTATCAATGTTGGCCCAGAACGAGAAGAGCGTGTAACTTACATCACACAGAAGGAACTAAACGCTAGATTGAAATTATTGAATGGAAATTTAAGACTTGAACACATTGAAGATGCCCACAAAACACAGATTCAAAAAATAGCGATCTCTTATCACGACATTTTCTCACTCCAAGGAGACCCACTACCATGCACAAGTCTCGCGTCACATAAAATCATCGTGAAAGACGAAGCAAATATTAATATACGTCAACCGCGACACCCGGAATGTCACAAAGAAGAAATTTCAAATCAAGTAAACGAAATGTTAACCAAGAAAATAATAGAAGCCTCGGACTCACCATTCAATTCACCACTTTGGGTAGTCCCGAAAAAACGCGACGCTTCAGGAAAACCTAAATGGAGGCTTGTGATTGATTTCAGGAAATTGAACGAAAAAACAGATCAAGATGCTTACCCACTTCCTGTAATCGACGAAATTTTGGACCACTTGGGAAAAGCAAAATTCTTTTCAGCCTTTGATTTGAGCTCAGGATTTCACCAAATTCCAATGAACGAGGACTCAAAAAAATATACCGCATTTTCTACACCTGAAGGACATTTTCACTATAACCGCATGCCGTTCGGGCTCAAAAACGCTCCAGCCACATTTCAAAGAATGATGGACACAGCATTAAGGGGACTAGTAGGAAAAATATGCTTCGCTTATCTGGACGACATTGTTGTCTTTGGAAGCACACTCCAAGAACACAACGAAAATCTCGTTATCTTGTTTGAACGTTTACGGGCCACTGGACTCAAACTTCAACCAGACAAGTGTGAGTTTCTTCGACCGGAACTGGAATACCTGGGACACGTGATCACGGAAAACGGAGTGAAACCAAACCCATATAAATTATCTGCTGTCCAAAATTTCAAAAGACCCGAGAAACAAAAAGAAGTCATGTCTTTCTTGGGACTAGCTGGATATTACAGAAAATTTATAAAGAACTTCTCCACGATAGCTAAACCATTGACAGCACTGACGAAGAAAAATCAATCCTTCAATTGGACGCCATCTTGCGAAACAAGTTTTAAAATGTTGAAAGATGCTCTTTGCTCAGCACCGGTATTAAGATATCCTGACTTTAAGGACACATTTACTCTGACCACTGATGCAAGTAATGTTGGGCTGGGGGCAATTTTATCTCAACAGGGACACCCAGTTTGCTACATCTCAAGAACTTTAAACGAACCCGAGGTAAACTTCACCACTACCGAAAAAGAAACATTAGCAATCGTATGGGCAGTTAAGCGTCTTCGACAATATCTTCTTGGACGTCCATTCATAATACAAACGGACCATCAAGCTCTGACGTGGCTTTTTAACGTGAAAGACCCTTCTTCCAGGTTGATGAGGTGGAGATTTCAGATGGAAGCTTACGCATATAAGATCGTGTATAAAAAAGGAAAGGAAAACACGGCAGCTGACGCGCTTTCAAGAATGCACCCTATTCAAGATCGAAATCTCTCAGAACAATTGGGAGAGAATGCACAAATCAATCAAGTAAATGACTCCCAAGAAGTCGATGAGATTGATACATCATCATCATCAGGGGAAAATAACCAGCCAATTTCTGAAAGATTGCGAAATCACGAACCAATAGATGAAAGAGAAATTCAAAACGATTACGCAATCTGGAAAAGGAACCGCCTGCCAAGTAAATTAAAAATCAAACCTGTGGCCACCGGAAAGAATTGGATTAAAATTAGCAAACAAAATATTTTCTCTTTGCTAAGAATCCAGTTGCCAGACTATGATGAAGAAAAATGGGTCAAACTCCTCTACATAAAAATTAAAGATTTTACCAGAAACAAAAACTGGAGCATACTTAAATTTCACATGGAAGATCCCTTAATCCAAATTACGGAACGTGTACGCATCGGAGATATGTTGAATTTTCTATTACAGAAAAAATTCACAGAACACACATTTTTCCTGTGCGAACGACCTGACAAAAAATTGAGTGAAGAAGATAAACAAAATCTGTTGAAAGAGGCACACGGAAACGTGGCCACTGGCCACTTTGGGGAGAATAAGACAATCAAAAGACTACGCGAACAAACATCGTGGGAAAATATGGAGAAAGATGTAATCGACTTTGTTAAGAAATGTCAAACATGCCAACGCGAAAAATTGACCAGAATTCGTCCCAAGGTTGAAGCAGTCATTCCGGAAATGCCGACGCAGCCAAATGAGAAGATCGCGATGGACATAGTTGGCCCATTACCGGAAACGACGAGTGGAAACAAATATATTTTATCCATTCAAGATGTGCTTACGAAATATATAATTCTTATAGCACTGTGGGAAACGACAAGCGAAAGCATACTAACAAACCTGCTAGATCACTACATTTACATATTTTCTTCGCCAAAGCACATCTTAACTGACCAGGGCGCTAACTTTGTATCGGAATTAGTTCAAAAATTTGAAAACCTTTTTAGAATCAAGCATATCAAAACAACTGCTTTCCATCCACAAAGCAATGGAGCGCTCGAAAGAACTCACGGAACAATTAAATATTTGTTAAAAACATACATGGCCGATAATGAGACGGAATGGGATCAAAACTTGAACCTTATATGCTTAGCATTTAATACCGCAGTCCATGAAAGCACAGGTTTAACGCCGTTTGAAATGACATTCGGAAGAAAAACCAATTTACCTTCAGCCTTAGCAACAACCACGTCGTTAACCCATCAAGAACTGTTAGACATTTGGCGAAAGAGACATGAGGAATATTTGGAAAAAGGAAGAACTGCCATTCAAAAAACACAGGAACGATTAAAAAGGCAGCAGGATGCAAAAATAATTATTAGTAATCCTCTTTTTGAACAAGGAGATTTAGTATTATTGCATAATGACAGTAAAGAAACAAAATTAGCGAGCGAATGGCTCGGACCCTACACCATATGCAAACGCGTTCGTTCCTCTGATTATGAAATTCTATACAATAATCAGCATTACACTGTACACGCTAATAGGTTGAAACCCTTCTACCAATAGCTTGATCGGTTCATTTTATGTTTTTTTAGAATGCATTTCACTTGGTTACTGCTGTCACTTCTTTCGATTACATCTGCTAACGTGACCCTCACTTCACTCGATGGTTCCACCATATTCATCGAGGACCTTGGTACAGCGAAAATCTACCACACTACATGGCGACTCATTTCATCCGTTGACACACACAATATTGATAAAAGATACGAACAAATTAATCTCTTGTATAAATCGGTCTTCGAACGATGTAATCAATGTTTGGAACAATTTGAACTAGAAACCTTAAAATCCCGAATTAAAAGGTTAAATACTCGAAGATTGTTACTCAATCAGCTATTAGGAAAAAATCGGTACAAAAGGGGAGCTTTTAATTTTGTTGGAAGCATCTCAAAGACACTTTTCGGAACACTATCCGAAGGTGATTTAGATTATATCAACCATGAACTCGACCAATTGTATTCCCAAAACAAAATGTTAAAAATGTCACTTCAAAATCAGACTAAAGTAATTAGGACTATTTTAAATTCAGCCGCACACGACGTAGATTCCTTGTTCTTAAAAAATAAACACGTTGTAGATAGTTATAACAAGTTAGCCAATAAGACTAATGAAAATATCGAAAATATAGTAATGGCTAATCAGATCACAATTATGACAGTTGTTATATCAGAATTAAGTGAAGATATATCATTATTAATTGATGCAATAAATGACGGTAAACACGGAATCATACATCCTCAAATTCTACCTCCGAGTACACTTATAGAGGGATTTAAACAATTCGAAGAGGAAAATAATGAAAAACATAGCATTCAGTTAGTAGAAGAAAATTATCAACATTTGATTGACATTGCCGAAATAACTGTTTTATTGATAAATAATAAATTTGTCTACTCAATTCAAATGCCGATTTTTGAAAAAGATATCTATAAAATAAATCACTTAATTCCGATACCACTACGAAAGGGGGATAATTTTATCACCGTAATCCCAAATGAAAATTATGTATTGATCAACGACCAAAAAACTCTGTACATCCCTACGACAGAAATTGATCTTAGTTACTGTAAATTATTAGGCATAACCAAAATTTGTAAAAGAAAGAACCCTAGCTATCTCCTAACAGAAACTCAATCCTGTGAAACACAATTGATAAAAAACAGCGTTAAAATTATAAACAACAAAATGTGTCAGATAAACGTAATTATTATCGATCAAACTGTATTTTACATTCTACAAAACGAGCAGGGTGTTATTATGATTCCAAACAAGGAGGAAATCGTACAAATTTACTGTGAAAATTCAAACTATGAAAAGACAATAACAGGAGTAACTTTGATTAAAGCTCTAGATAACTGTATTCTACATACCGAATACACTATTGTAAAATTAAGCAAAACAAAAGTAAAAACACAGAATTTTTCATATAGAAAAAATGTCACAATTCCATTCTCAGAATAAGATCTAAATCTTGTAAGATATGAATTCCTACCCTTAAAAGGACAATTAAACGACCAGGAGTTAAAATTAGCCGGAAAATCTTTAGATGAGATAGAAACTGTTTTGAATAAAGTACGGAGTATTAGAAGATCCCATTCTTGGAAAGAGAAGGCAACGGACATTCTTTCTTATCTAGGCTACACTTCGCTAATCTTTATTTCAATATTTGCGCTTTATAAATGCGGAGTTTGCGAATTAATTCGGAAATGTCTTCCTAACCTCTGCATTAATTTTTGTTGTACCACCAATAAGATAAACAACGAAATAATACCACAAGTTGTCACCTATGTACCAGCGAGCGGGCCTTCTATCGATTTAGAGAGTAAGTTAGATAATAAACCTATTAAGTTTAGGAGAAAGTGATGTATGCAACTACGAAGAATTTCAGGAGAAATTCACTCTAACAGGGGAGGTGTGAAGCTAGAATGAATAAGTAAAAATATTCTTGCTTCATAAACGCACTCTTCCAAAATAGTGTAGTTTCCTAGGCTAAGAATAGATAGATATCACTCCCTCCCTTTATACAGATAAGGGCAGAACACTGTATTCTTTCTTCAAGGGACCGACCCGGCTGGGCCTCGGCCCCAAAGGCATCATTCCTTGCCTGACTGCTACGGCGTCAACTCGTGTTTCATTTAAATAAACTTACTGACCAGATCTACGAATCTGCGTCAGATCAAATTAAATTAAAGTGACTTTTTATTCAGACCGTCACATTTTGCTATTAATATTATAATGTGACCGTTGCTTGTTTTAATAAAGCTTTCTTTACTGAGCACAAAAGGTGAAGTAACGTAGTGTTTCTGCACATTTGTAATTAATTCCGAATCGCGGTTGTCTGTGGCATAAAGTGAAAATTCAGGTTGCTGTGTTTGGCAAATCCGATATTCGTCAATCCATTTACATTTGTCTAATTCGTCTTTGTCAATCGGAGAAAAGCTACCTTGGTTAACTAATAAGAACTCATGTTCAGGGATAATGCTAACATATCCAGTATCTAGCTTTTCAGGTATAGGGATTATTCTAAGGATTTTCATTTCCTCTTTGTTTATAACAGGGATCCTAATAATATATACGAGTTGATTCTTGATGATGGCAATTTTGATAGTAGAAAAGTCCATGATTTTCTGGATGTTTTCTTCGCTGTTATCAATATGGTATCGCGTTTTATACGTAACTTCGAATTCTCTAAGTGTTTCTTTCAACATCTTAGGCGTTAAAATTTGTGGGTATACAATACCATGTTTTCCAAAATTCATGGCATTTATTGCTGTATCAAGATCTTCATTTAATTCGTCGATCAGAATTCCTACTATTATTAATCTACTTTGAATGTATAGTGACCGAGTGTCATTGTTTGTTTTTTCTCTAATTTGATTCAGAAATTCACTTTCACATGCTAAATTTTGATTTGTGTTTTTATAGTCTTGAGAAGAAGAATCAAGTAGTAGTTTAATAATTTTGGTTTGATTCTTTATGGTCTGTGCCATCATTTTGTTGTCATTAAATATTTGGTCAAATTGTTTATTTATCAACTGCAGGTCACTATCGTCTAATGTTCCAAATAGTGCTTTTGACGCGTCGCCTACGAAATTAAACAGTCCGCGCTTGTAACGACGTTTTCCTAGAACATTATGCAATCATATTTCTTTTGTTTTTAACCTATTGAAGCGGGAAGTGAATGTTCTAATTTCAAAATCTTCGGGGCAGTGATTGCAGTTAACTCTGATCCATTCTAAGTTTTGCGGTATAGAGATAACCGTATTGTCCGTGCCTGTGAGGTTGATATTAATTAGGAGGGTCCACTCTTCGTCGAACAAATAAGCTGATCCTATTACTTCCTGATAAATGTTGCCTTTCAATTCTTTGATGTTTACTCGAGTGCTCAGAGCTCCAAGCACCGTTGCCAAAAGTAGAATCAACGTGACCATCCTAGAAGTAAGGCATTAACTGGTTAGCGTGGATACGGCTTCTTTTGTCATTTAGTAGAATTACGTCATTATTATTGTCTAACTTTTTTGTGATTACAGCTGGCCCTACCCAACGAGCGGAGAGTTTGTTTTGTTTTTGGTGATTTATGAGTTTAAACAAATCTCCTGGTTCGTATATAGGTTGAGGTAAAACAATTTTTGAGTCTTGAAGTCGCTTGTATTTTTCTTTTTGAATCTGCAATCTCTCTCGAGCTTTTCTCAAATAATTTTTGCGTCTGTTTTTCCACATTTCAATCAATTCAGAATACTTCAAGCTTGGTGTGGTGGCCAGAGATGAAGGTAAATTAGCTTCTATGCCAAAAGGAAGTTCAAATGGAGTGCAACCAGTTCCTTCATGTTTCATAGTGTTGTGAGCAAGTGCTAGGATCTTCAGGTTCTTGTCCCATTCATTTCGGTTGTCTTCGATGCTCGTTTTTAACAAATTTTTGATTGTTGAATGTGACCTTTCAAGTGATGCATTGCTTTGGGGGTGGTAAGCAGTTGTCTCGATGTGCTGTATTCTGAATACGTTTTCGAAGTCCTGCATTAATTGTGAAACAAAGTTCTGTCCTTGGTCTGTTAGTATACTTCCGGGTGATCCGAATATATATATATATATATATATATATATATATATATATATAAAGTGATCGAATAATCCTTCTATTATTAATTCGGATTGTGCATTTTTCAAAGGGATCAGCATTAGATATCTTCTCATTTGGTTGAGGAGGAGTGTCTGAGATTATTGCTTTAGCTCGTCTCGTAATTCTGACGGTTTTCTGCATTTGACATGCTGGACATTTTTTAACGTATTCAATGACTTCATTTTCCATGCCTCTCTATTCCCCTAGTGTCCTCGCTCTTTCGATAGTTTTATTTTCGTCATGATGCTGTGCCATAACGGATCCGTGGGATTCTTTGATGATGTCCATTTTTTCCTGCCAAGCTAATTCACTCTGTGGTGCGTAGCAATAACGGAAATCGCTGTCAGGGTATCTAAAACGCAAGAAGTTGAGCATTTCTTCGATTTGAATTTTTTCTATAGGAGTGATTGTCGGGGCATTGAAATGGAATCGAAAAATACTTAATTGTCTTCTTAACATTTCTTGCGTAACTCCCTCCAGGATGGTTAGCCATTTTTTCTCGTCATATGTTGGAAGTTGAACAGTGTTGATGTCTTTTGTGTCTCTTTTATATTTTCTTCCACAGCTTTCCTCCTGCATTAGGTTTCCGAATAGCTCTTGGTGTTGTTTTCTTTGTTTTCCATTTGAAGTATTCCTCCACTAATTCTTTATCCCATTCGGGGATAATAGGTCCAATTTCAGGTAGTAGATTGATTGCTTCTTCTTCCACTGATGGTTCACGCATTCTTCGAGCGGGTAACTTAATTCTATTTTTTTCTCTTCTAGGCTGCGCTGCATCTAGGTCTCCTTCCTCATGGTTGTTTCTGGATTCGATTTCGGGTAGTGCTTCTTCTGCGGTTTCAATTTCTTCATCTAAATCTTCTTTATTTTCTCCTGGTGATTTCTCTGAGGGATCCGATTCTTGGATTCGAAAAAGTCTTGACAGAAAATCTGCGGCCTTATTTCCCTTTTCTTTCACATACTCGACTATATATTTATACTCTCCAAGCCTCAATCGCCATCACAGGAGTTTTCAGGAAGGGTCCTTGACATTGTGGAGCCATTTCAATGCTTTATGGTCGGTCTGAATTATAAATCTCCTTCCTAGTAAATATGGTCACAGTCTTTTTGTAGCCCATACTATAGCCAATAACTCCTTTTCGGATATCGTATAATTTTTCTCAGTTTTATTCAGTGTTCTGGATATAAAACAGCGAAGGTGACCCTTTTGGCTGGGCACTGCCCCAATGCCAACATTTGATGCATCCGTTGTGAAGGTAAAAGCGTCGTTGAAGGTAAGGTATTGAAGCACGGGTGCTGAACATGATAACTCTTTAAGAATGTCAAAGGCTTTCTGACAATTTGATGTCCAATCAAAAATAATGTTCTTCTGGATTAAGTTTGTAAGTGGTTTGGCAAGAGTAGAGAAATTTTTTATAAATTTCCTGTAGTATCCTGCAAGACCTAAAACGGATTGTACTTCTTTAACGTTACTAGGTTTTCTGAAATTTTGAACGGCTTCGATTTTCGCGGGATTAGGTTTTACACCGTCTTTAGTAATAAGGTGTCCTAAGTGCTCAAGTTCTGGTCTCAAATACTCACACTTTTCTGGTTCTAGCTTTAATCCTAATTCTTTTATTCTTTGAAAAATGTCAATAAGGTTTTTATTATGTTCTTCTATGGTGTCTCCAAAGACGACTATATCGTCCATATAGACGAAGCATTGTTTCCCTACGGGTCCTCGAAACATGCGTTGAAATGTGGCCGGTGCATTTTTCAGTCCAAATGGCATTCTGTTCAATTCAAAGTGACCTTGGGCTGTCGAGAAGGCTGTATATTTTTTGGATTCTTCAGCCATCGGTATTTGGTGAAAACCTGAACTTAGGTCGGAGGCTGAGGAAAATTTCTACACGGAAAAAATAAGTTGTCGAAACTTCACTTGACTAGTCAAACATTCTAGGATAGGCCACTTTTTGTTTAGAATCTCGTATAATTTTGATCAAAGAACCGCAGACTTTATCGAAAAAGTGAAAAAAGTCATCGAATTATTGGAAGACAATCTACGAACATCAGTTTTCGAATTTTTAGTCAGCAGATTTTGACAAAGTTCAAGGCAAACATTCAATTGTTCATAAAAAGTCCTTCAGATACCAAACGATTTGGAATACAATAACTCTAGCACAGAAACGAATAACTGATTTATAAGTTGTCGAAGAATTCGTTGACTGTCTTCTACATATCTATATATTCACAATGTACAGCCACATTGGATGCTCAGGTGAAGTGGTATATGTATCAGTCTGAATGGAGTCGCGGTCACCGGCAATGAACAAATGAGCGCGGATTTAAATTTGACTTTTCACTGACATTTGTGCAAAATATTCAATGTGTTAAGTTAGCCGTGGGGTCTAATGGTTAGGGATAAGTTGCGTTCGATAGGTGTTAGGTAGTGCGAATCCCGCCGCAAAATTTCTTTCGATTTTTCATAGGTTCGTGTGTATCTGTGAAAATGAATATAACTTAAGCGTGAGTCTATGTGAATAACAATATAGTAAATATAACCGCGAAATATATATTTTTTTAACTTGGCTATGCTGTTTTCTAAAAACTCGTTAGGAGTCATCGATAGTTTCATTGACTGGCTTCGAAGCATTAGTGTATCAGTGTTTCAAGAACTCTATTCCTCTGGTCTTCACATTTTCATTGAAATTATTTTGTACTTTCGACAACTCTTTCTACTTTTTAAACATTTATCAATCAAGGTTTGTAAGACGATTCTTCCAAATTAATGACATACGTTCAACCCTATCCTAGAGTGGTTGACTCAGTCATTCAAAATTTCAACAACTAATTTTTTCCGTGTATTTTCCTAGGTAATCCAGGATGTAATCGATGACGGGCAATGGATATGCATCGTGATCAGTATCTTCGTTTATATTGCGATAATCGACTACCATTCTTAATTTATCTTTTTTTCTTAGGGGCCACCCAAATTGGAGAGTTAAAAGGTGAATTTGAGTTTCTTATTATATGTTGTTCCAGAAGATTCTGTACGTGCTCTTTGACAAAATTTCTATGAGCTTCAGGATGTTTGTAGGATCTGATGTTAACTGTTTTTCCTTATTTTAATGTTATCGCGTGTTCAGTGAGGGTTGTGCATGGTAAGGGGTCTCCTTCAAATGCAAACACGGTGTTGTATTTGGCAACAATTTTCCAAATAGATTCTCGGATGGAGTCTACGACGTGATCTAGGCGTGTATTTTCTTTTAATTTTCTAATTCTCTCGGGATTGAAGGTTACTCCTCCTCCATTTTTAAACTGAATTACGTCGCGCGATTTGATGTTAGCGACAATGTCAAAAGATATTTTCTCTGGTAGTCTTACCGGTTCATTTTTATAATTAAAATAAGATAGTTTGATTTGATTATTTTTGCATCTGTATAGTCCATCCGGGATATTTTCTTGGTTTTCTATCCACACATCCTTATCTGTCTCTTCTGTCGGGATATAGCAGATTCTCATAACGTTTCTTTCAATAAAATATCCGTCGTCGTGTAACAACATCTTTTTACCATCTAAGTATAACCATTTATCTGTTAAATAGTATTAGTTATTTTTTTTTAAGAAAGGCAGTCCAATTATTCCTTCTTCAGGTAGAGGGAAGATGTCAGGAACAATGTGGAATAAATGTCTGTTCCCTAAATATTCAGTGTGTGTTGCTAGGTGGCTTTGATGTTTATCATTGCCCACGCTGAAATTTTTTTTCATTCTGAATGGTTTGCATTCGATTAGGACATAGTCTTCCTTTATGAGATTGATGGATGAGCCGGAGTCTACTAATAGCCTGTATTCTCGTCCGTGTCGCTTTCCGGCGACTGATTGTAATCGTCCATGAACGTTAGAGACTCTGCTTGTTGTAAATTTGTTTCCATTTGTTGCATTTCCTCCATCGGGAATTCCTGATTGCTTAAAAATTCCTCGTGTTGCTTGTTGCGTTCATACCCTGCCAAAAATTTTGGGGTTTCGTATAGCATTGATTTGCTAAGTTTGCCACATTTATGGCATTTCATTTTCGTTTTGTCACTTAAAGGGACATTTTTATTGGGAACGTGGGGTGTTGTATTGGCTTGAGCTCTAGGTTGGGGTGTTGGTCTAAATTGTTGTTTTGGTTGGTAATTTAATTTTGGTAAGGGTTGAGACGCTTTATACATTCGGTTGTTTTTTTTTCTTTTAACCAAACTTCAGCTTCTAGGGCTTCCTGCGAAGCTTCAGTTATCGTTTTAGTCTTCATGGGCCGGACTTGGCTAGAAATTTCATCCCTCAGATTCATCACATATTTTTAAACGGCTAATTTTTCCTGCATCTCGAGTGCTATTTCCCGCTTGGTGCTTGAGCTGTATTCGGCCTGAAGGGCGTAAGTTAGCTCGTTGTAGGTGCCTCGACATTTTTGACTGTATGTCTGTACGCTCTCAGGGCCTTGCTCGACATTTTCTAATTTAGCCCTGCATAATTCAACAGGGGTGGTTATTCCTAAATTAGAATGTAGTGCATTGCATAAATCCTCGTAATTATCGATAAAGATATGTCTGATGGATCGTTTAGCGTTGCCAGTGATTTTTTCTGTCAATATATAGCCGAGTAATAAATGGGAATTACCGCAACGCAGTCTTGCTCGCTCTACGCTCTTTATAAAATCGTGAATCCCCACGTCGTCGCTACCGTTGAGAGCCTCGACGGCGCGTATCATGTCCTTTGCTGAAGAAAGAGATTCCTGGTCTGTATTGTTATCTGATATCCTGACACTAGCAAGAGGTGCAGTTATCCGCTCTCCCGTTGGATGCTGTCTCAGCAGCTTCTCTTCGTCGAACGATTCATCGCCTCGTCCGTTCTCATGGTGTCGCGTGGAGCTCATTGTCTCGTCATCCGCTGCTAACGCATTTGTCGCTCGAGCTAAAGCTGTTATCTCATCTCTTCGCATACTGTTTTCTTGATTAAGAATTCGTAGATTATTTTTAATCATCTCTTGTCCTATTTCCAACTGATTTAATTTTTGCAGGATTTGTTGCAATGGATCTATTTCCTGATTGTTGAGGTTTTCAATGGAGTTTCGTGAAGATGGATTTAGGAAATTGATTGGTGAAGCCACATCAGTTAGGAAAGGATTATTGATCAAAAAGTGAGCTCGTTTTAGTCAGTTTTGTCAGTTCCGTCAGTTGTTGACGCGATTTCCTGCTGTTTTTCTCTATACTTGAGAAACGCCAGTCTAAAAATGATCCTTTTCGTAAATTTAGACCGTCACTCGCGCAATCGTGCTAATATAACTATCTCAACAATGCTTAAACACAATTGTCATGACAATTAGTCCTTAAGAGCGACGGTTAATGAGACTTATTGTGTGAGAGTACTTTTTACAGGAATAATATCTTACATCTGAGTTGCTGACTTTTATTGTCGCTGCTGCTTGGCAGGACGATGTCCGTAGATGTAGCACTGCAAGATGATGTCCGTAGATGTAGCTCTGCAAAATGATGACCGTGGATGATCACTGGTTGGCAGAAGTGGCTTCTTTTTCAGGTCTTTTAAGGTAGCACAACCACTCTATCAAATTAGGTTTTTCAATATTGCATAATTTGGTGCTAATTTTGTGCTAATTTTGCACCACATTAAAAAATTTTGTGCTTTTTTATTTCTTGAAAAAACGTGTGATCGTGCTGGTTTAACGTTAAGCTGGCACGACCACACATGAAATAATGCAAAATTCGTGATTTTTAATATTGCATAATTTTGTACTAATTTTGTGCTAATTTTGTACCAGACTTAAAAATTCTGTACTTTTTAATTTTTTGCAAAAAACGTGTGGTCTCCTTCGGCCGAACGTTAAGCTAGCACGACAACACATGGAATAATGCAAAATTGATGATTTTTAATGTTGCATAATTTTGTACTAATTTTGTGCTAATTTTGTACCACATTAAAAAATTTTATACTTTTTAATTTTTCGCAAAAAACGTGTGGTCTCCTTCGGCCGAACGTTAACCTGGCACGACCACACATGAAATAATGCTAAATTCGTGATTTTTAATGTTGCACAATTTTGTACTAATTTTGTGCTAGTTTTGTACCATATTTAAAAATTCTGTACTTTCTAATTTTTTGCAAAAAACGAGTTGTCTCCTTCGGCCGAACGTTAAGCTGGCACGAGCACACATGAAATAATGCCAAATCCGTGTTTTTTAATATTGCATAATTTTGAACTAATTCTGTTCTAATTTTGTACTACATTTAAAAATTTTGTTTTTTTTAATTTTGTGCAAAAAACGTGTGGCCTCCTTCGGCCGAACGTTAAGCTGGCACGAACACACATGGAATAATGCAAAATTCGTGATTTTTAATATTGCATAATTTTGTACTAATTTTGTGATAATTTTGTACTACATTTAAAAATTGTGTACTTTTTAATTTTTTGCAAAAAACGAGTTGTCTCCTTCGGCCGTACGTTAAACTAGCACGACCACGCTCGAAATAATGCAAAATTCGTATTTTCCAATACTGCATAATTTAGCGCTGATTTTGTGCTAATTTTGTACCACATTTGAAAATTTTGTACTTATTAATTTTTTGGAAAAGACGTGTGGTTTCCTTTTGTCGAACGTTTAGCTGACATGAACACACCGTGAAACAAATGAAATACTGCAAAAATGGCAGTTGTCAATATGACCTCACTTGGTGCTGAGTTCATACTGTTAAATTACATCAACAACAATTCTCAAAAACCAACCCCTAAGACTGAAAAATTACCCCCAGGAGAAAAGTATGCACTTGACGCGGAATTATGTACGACAAAGTTTTGGTTACAGTTTGGGTTTTCCAGACACATTAAAAATAGTTTCTTAAAATCAAACCCTAACACTGAAAATTTACTTCCAAGAAAATGAGTCGTTTCAAAACTTCATCTAAAAAAATTATATGCGAAATTTGCGTTTTTTTCGAGTTTTACTGAATTTCAGGTCAAAGTCTTAAGAATAAAGCATCAAGTAGTACCCTCGCACAAAAATGACACATTCAGCCTTGCTAGTTTTTTGTGGGTGAATCAATTCTGACTCTAGTTTATCCTTTTAGGCGGTAGAATTCAACAAAAATCGGCAAAAAATATCAGTGTGAAAAGAGACAAAAGTTAGAGGTCTGATTTAAAGTGGATTCGGTCCTTTTGAAAGTTCCATTCATGTTAATACTATTTGAATTGATGTGAAATTAAAATAAAATTTCTGTCAGATTAAAATTTCGAAGAAAAAGTATTTACAATTTGCAAAGGTCTTCGAAAATAAAAAGGACAGATGATTTTGACCCCCGCTCAGTGTAAAGGAACGGCCGATTCCCGACTCGCATTTTCCTACCTGCTAAGTATACCCCCACCATTGGGCTGCGAGAGATACCCCTCGCTTGCTTCTTCACGCCTGGATTATACCTTGGAAGGCTAGCGTACCTGAGATATTTAAACTGAACATTGTAAATAGAATCGTAAACTTCATTACGGGGATTCCCGTCAGTAAAATTAAGCTGTTGTCCCTTTTGGTTCCAGTTTAGAAATAATTTCCGATGGAGTTTATTACTCTAAAATTTGAAGATTTTTAGTTTCGGAGACGCGTAAAATGAAATTAAACACAAAAAATTATTATAATAAATCTTGAATAAAAAATGAAACTGTCTGGTTAAAATTAAACTGTTTTGTTGCAATTCCAACTATTTTTTGGGAAACTTTTCTTTTAATTTAAAAATTCATCTATTTTAGTGAAAATTGCATGTTTCTTAAATGAAAATGCAACTGTTTGATGGAAAATTCAACACGAGAACAATTTTGCTAAAAATTGATACTGTTTGGTTAATATATTCAATTATATTTTGTTGAAAATTCAACGATTTTGTTGAAAAATCGTCTTCGTAGATTGAAAATTCCAGTATCTTGATAGAAACCCTTTGTTAAGAAACAATTTTTTGTTGGAGATTTATATTTTCATTCGAAAATTCATCTCTTTGGTTCAAAGTTTAACTATGTTGTTGAAAGCTGACCTCCTATTTAATCAAAAATTCATTCGCGCGGGTGAAACTTGAGGGACATTGTTGAAAATTTGATTTTTATTTTTAATGAAGGTTTACTGTTTGGTTGAAAATGTAACTATTTTGTCGAAAATTAATTTTTTTACTCAAGATTCATAACTTTTGGTGTAAAATTTAATTTTTTGATTAAAAATGAACTATTTGGTTAAAACTTCAACTATTTGGTGAGGAATAAACTTTTTTGCTAAAAAATCATATTTTAGGGTTGAAAACTCAATTGCTTTGTGAATAATTTGTCTTTTTGGCTCAAAAATGTTAACAATTGACAATTGATGTATTTTGTTAAAAATTGATCTTTTTTGTAGAAAATTAAATTTCTTGGTGGAAAATTAATAGTTTTTGTTGAAAATTTACCTTTTTCTGGTTTTGTTTAAAGTTCATATTTCTGTATTGAAAATTCATCTTTCTAAGGATTCAAGGATTTTATTGTAAAAAAAATAATGAATATCAATCTTTAGTTACATGATTACTTTTAACCTGATATGCCCAACAAGTTACATGATAAAATTGATATTTACCAAATATTTCGAACTCAAAGTTTGAAAAATAAAGGTTTTGATTAATTTGTTCCGAATGCCGTTAGTGGTACAATTTCCAGCTTAAAGCGCCTTTATAGTCAAACATTTTTACATTTACATTTACATTTTATTTATTGCATTTAATTTACATTTAAACATCCAAAATTGTATAGAATTTTATTTTTCAATTCAGGAATGGTATGGCACAGGCCATTTAGCCTGCAAAATTTGAAATTCACAGCTTTCAATGTAAAAATTGCAAAATTTAAAACCTGAATTTCAAATCGACAAGACTGAAATAATGAATTATAAATTATAGTACTTGACCGGATAATCGTAGGAAAAAATCTGTGATAGTAGTAACAATACAGTGTGACCTGGAAATGTCATGTATTTGATTTTTGTGCGTGCTCGAATTTGTTTGAAGAATTGTAATATTATATTAAAAAAGAATTTATTCAACGAAAAAATTGTTCAAGTAAAAAATGTGTATATCAGGTACATAAA
This sequence comes from Andricus quercusramuli, assembly GCA_932178445.1. Lineage (NCBI taxonomy): Eukaryota > Metazoa > Arthropoda > Insecta > Hymenoptera > Cynipidae > Andricus > Andricus quercusramuli. The sequence continues at coordinate 347,903 of CAKNXH010061296.1, forward strand.
GAACTTAGTCCACCCATTGTAGCCGTAAGAAGATCAAGGAGAAAAGGGGTTTTGTTAAATCTGAAAGTTTCTCAAGAATGAACAGAGTAGTTCGATCTTGAAACAAGAAGTTGCGAATTTCAAACCCAAAAACATGGATTCACAACAAAAAATGTAATACATGATATTTCAACCCAGAAAAGATTTCGATTTCAAATAAAAAACAGTTCAACTGAACCAAAAAAGACGAATTTCCACCAAAATAATTAACCTCACTAGAACCACACACTGCGGTACAAATGTGATTCACGAAAAATTCAATATCTGCTTCTTTTTGCATGTGTTCAACACATGTTCCCTTCAAACCATTCCATCAACAATGAATGTTTAATGAATTTGAATTCATCACACACCATTATTTTCGTTATTAAGAAACTAAGAGATTTATATACAACCTAACCGTATTCGTGCATATGGGAAGTATGTATTTTACGCTATCGAGAAGCTTGGCGGACGATTATAACCCATTGTGGGACTAGAAGGCAAAAAATTGATAGATGGGTTCTAGGGTTGATTTTTTTACTACAAAAGACAAATTCTACACAGTATACATCAATTTTGAAGCAAAAAGTGGAATGTTCAAGCTAAAAATACCAGCTCTCTGCAAAACAGTTCAGTTTTCAATCAAATAATTAAATTTTCAACCAAGAAGATTAATTTTCTACTGAAAAATATCAATTCTCAACAAGATACTACTTTTTTAACAAAATAGTTTCATTTCCAATCATGAAGATATTCTTTACTGCAAAAAATCACATTTCAATAAAATGCATATATTCCTAAATAAATAGTTGCATTTTCAACCAATCACATATTTCTTACCACAAAATATGAAATTTTTAACATAATAAATTTTAGCCCAAGAAGATCAATTTTCCAATAAAAGAGACGAATTTTCAACAAACTACATCAATTTGCAACCAAATATTTGAATTTATAAACTACAAGAAATCAATTTTTAACCAAGAATAAAACATGTAAATTTTTATTTGAAGAAATTAATGGTCAATAAATGAAATTAATTTTCTACAAAGCAGTTGAATTTTCAACCACATAGTTGCATTTTCAACCACATAGTTGCATTTCCAATAAAAATTATAACAGTTGATATTTCAACAAAAAATATTATATTAAGAAAAAAAAATTGAATTTGAGAAAAAATATTAATGATCAAAAAAATAGTTGAATCCTCGACTGAAACAATTTTCTTACAAAACAGTCGAATTTTCCACCAAATAATTGACATTTCTACCAAAGTGCTAAACTATCAAGCCTGAAAGACGTTTTTTCTACAGAAAAGTAGAATTTTTAACTAAAATTATGAATCTATTATTGCAAAATATAAATAACGTGAAATTTATCGCCTTGTCATATTCACATTGAAAAGTTCTTTTGAATAATTGGGGAGACCTCCCCCCTTTCACATAAATTGGTTAAAGAAAATTCACAATCGTCCCGAACGAAGAAAAATTCTAGATCCGCCCTTGCATAAGATTAGAATAAATGCCAGGGTTCCTAAGTAGGAAAGTACCTAAAGTTGAAGCGTTCACAATGAGGTGCAATCTTAAGAGTTTTATGACACAGTTCTGTGGCCACGATCTCTCTCGACAGTTTATTTATTACTCCATCTGAATTGAGGTGTTCCTTTACACCTAGCGGGGGTCAAAATCACCTGTCCTTTTTATTTTTGAAGACCTTTGCAAATTTTAAATACTTTTCCTTCAAAATTTTAATTTCACAGAAATGTTATTTTAATTTCAAATCAATTCAAACAGCATTTACATAAACGGAACTTTTAAAAGGGCCGAATCAATTTCAAATCAGGCCTCTAAGTTTTGTCCCTTTTGACACTAATATTTTTTGCCGATTTTTGTTGTATTCTACAGCTTATAAGGATAAACTAGCGTCAGAATTGATTCACCAATATAAAACTAGCAAGGCTGAATGTGAAATTTTTGTGCGAGGGTACTACTTGAGGCTTCATTTTCAACACTTTTTACCTGAAATTCAGTGAAACCCGAAAAAGCGCAAATTTCGCATATAATTTTTTTAGATGAAATTTTGAAATGTCTTATTTTTTGGAAGTATAGATTTTCAGTGTTAGGGTTTGATTAAAAAAAAACTATTTTTAATGTGTCTGAAAGCCCAAACAATAACCCAAACATTGTCGTACATAATTTCGCGCCAAGTTCATACTTTTCTCCTGAGGGTAATTTTTGAGTCTTAGGGGTTGGTTTTTGAAAATTGTTTTTGATGTAACTTAACAGTATGAACTCAGCACCAAGTAAGGTCATATTGACAACTGAAATTTTGGCAGTATTTCATGTGTTTTCGGTGCATTATTCCGTGTGTGGTCGTGCCAGCTTAGCGTTCAGCCGAAGCAGACCACACGTTTTTTGCAAAAAATTAAAAAGTACAAAATTTTTAAATGTGGTACAGGTTAGGTTAGGTTAGGTTTAATACAGGCGGGAAATCCATTAGAGAACTCCCCTGGCGCTCAAGCTATAAAGCCTATTGTGCCACACCCTTACTTCTTCACTCTCAGCAGTTGACCCCAGACCTCTTGACGAAGCCTAGTATGTCGACCACCGATCGCGTTTCGATTTCCTCTGTTTCCATAAAATGGACACCGAGGGTCTGTTGCCTGAGCCTAGCTAATGCCGGGCACTGGCATAATACATGCAGGGATGTTTCGTCATCCCTGCCGCACCTCCTGCACTCTGTCGTGGGGCTATACCCCATTTTGTGCATATGATAGTTCAAGTGATTGTGCTCTGTCAGGGTCCGTACCACTGTCCTTATGTCTTCCTTGGATAAACTCAGGATTTCCCTGGCTCTGTCCATCCTATAGGTATACCCCAGGATGGATTTCGCCTCACGACAACCCTTGGTTTGTTCCCAGTATTCCCTGTGTTTTGTTCGGATCCAGTTTTTAATAGCCATCCCGACAATGCAAGACGCTATTCCCAGTACCGGTTCCGGTCCTACGAATTCGCCCGCTTCGCCGCACTTTGCCAACTGGTCCGCCTTTTCGTTGCCCTTGATCCCTGTGTGGCCAGGGACCCATATAAGAGCAACTTTGTTTCTTTCTGCAAGTTGGTTCAATGCCTTTTTGCATTCCCAAACCAGTTCTGATGTTATGTCTGGTTTCCTGATTGCAGTTAGTGTCGCTTGGCTATCCGAAGAGATCGTGATCTGTCTGCCAGCAGCGTTTTCCTCTATTAGTATTTCAGCACAGCGAAGGACGGCCAGGACCTCCGCTTGAAAGACAGTAGCATGTCGCCCAAGTGTGATCCCTATCCCTTTCCCTCTCTTACTGTCATAAATTCCTGCTCCTGACCCTCCTTCTCCCCTGGAGCCATCCGTATACCAGATTTCCCCCTGGAGGAGCGGGTTACCGTTTTCTTTCCACAGATCCCTACTTGGGATACAGACGCGGAAAGCTCTGGCAAAGTTGAAGCGTTTTGTTATTTTATCTTGCCTCATCGTGTAGAATCGGCAGTGTACTGATATCACTCGGGAGTCTAGTGTGTTTAGTCCCCGGAGTCCATCTATTTGCTCTTGTCAGGCGGCCCATCGCATGAGCCGTTCTGGCGGTTATCGCAACATGTAGGGGTTCTTCACAGAGCATGAATCCTATCGCCGCTGTAGGCGCAGTCCTCATTGCTCCAGTCAAACCCCTTAATGCTAGCGTTTGTAATCTTCGCAGTCTGTCCTGCATTGTTTTATATTCCGCTCGTGGCCACCAGGCCACGGCTGCATGTAGGAGCCTGGGTTTTAAGACAGCAGAGTAGAGCCATGCAAGCATTTTAGGCCCTAACCCCCACGTCAACCCAAAGGCTCTCCTGCACATCCAAAAAGTCATGACAAATTTCCTGCATTGGGTCTCCAGATGCTTCGCCCAGCTCAGCTTGCTATCCAGGATTACTCCTAGATATTTAACCGAGTCTGAAAACGTCAGCTTCCCACCACAAAATACAGGAGCGTCAGCTTTCGGAACTTTATAATTCCTCGTGAAAATGACCAGGTTGGTCTTTTCCGGATTTACCGAGAGCCCTGTGCTATCGCGCCAGAGCTCTACGATGCGCAGCGCCGACCTTATAAGACCCATCAGTGTTTCCAGATGGGCCCCTCTAACTAGGATTACAAAGTCGTCCGCATATCCTTGGGTATAGTACCCTTCTTCATTTAGCCTTCGAAGGAGTCCGTCCACTACAATGCACCACAGGAGGGGCGACAGGACACCCCCCTGTGGGCACCCTCGCGGAGCTATCCCCCTTACTAGGCCTTCACCCCATCTGGTTTCGAGTCTTCTTCGGCGTAGCATACTTCCTATCCAGCATACTAGCTGAACTGGCACGCCGCATCTCCGAGCCTCTCGACAGATGACTTCTGGAGGAGTATTGCTGAAGGCACCCTCTATATCCAAGAAAGCGCTTACAGCGTACCCCTTTTGTTCCAACTGCTGCTCCAATTTTGCTACAACAGCATGAAGCGCAGTTTCTACCGAGCAGCCTGCCTGGAAAGCATGCTGCCCTCTATGCAACGGGGAGGCCAAAAGCACCTCATCCCTAATGTATCTCTCGACCAGCCTCTCTAGCGTCTTTAGAATGAAGGACGTTAGGCTGATTGGTCGGAAATCTTTGGCAGCAGTGTAACCCTCCCTCCCAGGTTTGGGTATGAAGGCCACTCTGCCATCCTTCCATGCCGATGGCACGTGTTTAAGGGCTATTCTTGCCCTAAATAATTTCGTCAGAGGAGGGACGAGCAAATCCATGCCTTTTTGTAAAAGCGCTGGATAAATGCCATCCGCCCCTGGTGATTTAAAGGGGCGAAAGGACCCTACGGCCCATTCCACCTTTTTGTAATCAGCGACCTTAGCGGCGAAACTCCAGTCGGCCCTCTCCACCCCCTGGCCCCGGTCTTCCTCCTCTAGGTCGGTTCCGATTCGCTGAAAACCCGGGAAGTGAACTTCCATCAGGTAATTCAGCGTTGTTTCTTCATCCTCGGCAAACTCACCATTATCGAGCCTTATGAGCCCGAGGCGAGCTTCCGGATTTTTCGCTAGGATCTTGTGGAGCTTCGCTGTTTCCGGAATGTTTTTCGATTCCTCGCAGAAGCCCCTCCAATCTTCCTGCTTATATTTCCTCATATTTTTATTGTATTCGCACTGGGCCCTCTTATAGATGTCCCAGTCCGAAGGCAATTTAGTTCTTTTCGCCCTATTGCACAACATTCTTGTCTTTCCACGGAGTCTCTCCAGGTGGGTGTTCCACCATTCTGCTCCCTTCCTAGACTTGATAGTGCTTGTGGGGCCATTGTTCTTATATGATGTTGTCAGAGTCCTTCGCAGAAAATCCGCGGCGTGCTCCAACTCATCAATGGTACCATAGCTTGTGGGGAATTCCGCAAGCCTCCCTTCGAGTTCCTCTTCATATGAGTCCCAAAGTGTATTTCTGGGGTTTCTGATATCAGAAACCACCGGTTTTCCTAGGGTTAATCGGAACACTATGTGTTTGTGATCCGAAAGAGACTCCTCATCGGAGACTCTCCAGTCAACTACCCTGCTCCTCAGTGCACCTGAAAATAGAGTCAAATCGAGAACCTCACTCCTGTTTTTGGTCTGGAATGTGGGAGTATCACCCCGATTCAGAATCTCCAGCTCAGTGCCTGCTATATATTCAATTAAATCTCTCACTCTGTCATTGATGTTTGTGCTTCCCCACACCGTGTGGTGAGAGTTAGCATCACAGCCCAACAGAAGAGGAATCTTATTCTCCTGACAATACCGAATTAGAGCCTCCACCTCTCTGGGAGGCGGAGGTCCCCCGGCATCATCAGGGAAATAAGCCGAGGCAATAAATACCTCTAGCCTTTCTCCGCTACTGCCCCTGAGTCTCACCTTAATAACGGTGAGATCTCTGGAGCAGAATTTAGGCACCAAGATGGCATCCATACCCTTGACGGCTATGCATGCCCTTGGCGTTTTTTCGTGTGGCCCCTTGTATATGGAGCCACATCCTGACAAGCCACAAATCCTTTCCCTGTATAACCAGGGTTCTTGGATTAGGGCGAGCCCTGTCTGCACCACAGACATGCGTCTGGCTAGAACCGCCGTAGCGCCTTTGCTGTGGTGCAAATTAATCTGCGTAATGGAGATTCCCGTCTCAGCCATTAAGAGGCTATTTCGGGGCATCTCGGGACGCTTCTGGGACCCCTGCCGATCCCAGTTGGTTCACCCGGAAGGTAACCCTACTCGCCCCTAGATAGGGACGATGATCTAGAGCCGCCAGGGCTCTGATCGAGGATTCAGGAAGTCCAACAACCAGAATCCAGCCTCTCCCCTTCGGCCTGGATCCCTGCCCGTCGGAATATACCTTCCACGAATCAGTTCGTAGGGACGGGTTCTGAAAACTCAGGCGCCCCAGAACGGTCGCCGGACTCTCGGGGTTACCGGGAATCAGTACGGTCGCTCTGCGGTACCTTTGCAGACACTCCGTCCCCTTGACTTCCAAGTTCAGACCTTCTTTTAGCCTGAACGTTGGGGTTTTCTCGACAATCCAGTCTCGCGACCAGATGTCAGCGGCTTCTACAACGATGGCTCCCGACCTAAGGAAGATGTCGTTGAATCTGGGGGCGCGTCCCTCGCGAGGTAACGCGTCAATCCCTTTTGAGATTTCATCCCTCAAATTGTCCAAGTCCTCAAGAGTCAGACAATTATCAGGATAACCCGACGCAACGACAACCCTCACCAGGGCGTTGTTGGCCATCTGTGCGAATGTAAGACCCTGTGTTACCAGGGCCTTCTGCCGTTTCAACTCCCTATTTGGGGGAGTTTCTCCGGAGCCCTTCTTCCTCTTGCCTATAGAATAAGCCTGAGGAGTTCTTCCGGGTAAATTCCCCGCAGCCACTGCCCCCTGTGAGGAGCCTTGGCTGCTGTTTTCGAGCCGTGCATTACGGTCTCTCTTCCTTTGTGCACCACAGCGGTTCCTCTTCTTTACGGAGAGTTCCGTTAGTTGCACTCCTACGGCTTCGACATTTTGTCTCCACCATCATCACTGTTTCGCACCGCCTCTGGTGGGTTGTCCCTTACGGAGCCTCCCACTTTTGGCGGTGGTTTGGGAGAGGGACCCGAAGCGGATCCCTCATTGTTTGTGTTTTGCATTATTTCATTTGTGGTCGTGTCAGCTTAACGTTCGGCCGGAGGAGACCACTCGTTTTATGCAAAAAATTAAAAAGTACAGAATTTTTAAATGTGGTAAAAAATTAGTACAAAATTAGTACAAAATTATGCAATATTAAAAGTCACGAATTTTGCATCATTTCATGTGTGGTCGTGCTAGCTTAACGTTCGGCCGAAGGAGATCACACGTTTTTTGTAAAAAATTAAAAAGTACAGAATTTTTAAGTCTGGTATAAAATTAGCACAAAATTATTACAAAATTATGCAATATTAAAAATCACGAATTTTGCATTAATTCATGTGTAGTCGTGCCAGCTTAACGTTCGGCCGAAGGAGACCACACGATTTTTGCAAAAAATTAAAAAGTACAGAATTTTTAAATGTGGTACAAAATTAGCACAAAATTAGTACACAATTATGCAATATTAAAAATCACGAATTTTACATTATTTCATGTGTGGTGGTGCCAGCTTAACGTTCGGCCGAAGGAGACCACACGTTTTTTGCAAAAAAATTAAAAAGTACAGAATTTTTAAGTGTGGTACAAAATTAGCACAAAATTAGCAAAAAATTATGCAATATTAAAAATCACGAATTTCGCATTATTTCATGTGTGGTCGTGCCAGCTTCACGTTAAGCATTTATGACGTTATTAAAATACGAGTTTCACAGAAATAAAAATGAAATAGTTATTGTCATACCTGAGTCAAAACGCATTGAAGAATTTATAAAAAACTTCCCTTTAAAAAAAATGGTGAAAGTAAAAGTAATAATTTTTTCAATTGAATCCTCAAAGATTTTGAAGAAGCTCCAATAATTCATAAAAGCGTCACATTATATTTTAAATACTTGGAAATGTGACCTATTTCGTGAATATTTTCAACTACGTTATCAATTTCGCAATTTAACAATTTTCTTTGAGTATTTTGTTTTGTGTTTTGTAACTTATATAAAAATGTATAGTCCAAGTTGCGACCTTTGAATTTATTCGTGTGATTCCGTATATGAGATGGAATTAGGGATTCCTTTGGACATTTTATCAAAAACGTACGTTGATCTTTCATGAGGAAGAGTCGACGTGGAAAACCAATCCATCTGTCCATGTCACTTCTCACGTTATCACCATATTATTTCGAAATATAAGACAGATATCCCATTATTACCAGTACGTTACTGAACTTGTAATTACAATATGCAAGCAATTCCAGATACAGCAGATCCAAAACTGTTATAAATTTTCACTAAATGTTTTAGAAAATTATTGCTGATATAGTCGGCCTTACGGTCAATATGAAGTCAAAATAAAATTTCCAAAAATATGTGAAACCATATTTATTTTGAAAGATGAGAAATCTTCAACGTTTCGGCCAACATTGCGGGTCTTTTTCAAGACTCGATGAAGTAAATCTATAATTTCAAAAGGGAAGGGATTTTACGGTCACATAATGTATGTCGTTATTAAAATACGAGTTTTACAAAAATTAAAATTAAAAAGTTGTTGTGATACCTGAGTCAAAACACATGAAAGTATTTATAGAAAGCTTCCTTTTTTTAAAACAGTAAAAATTAAGGCAATATTTTTCCCAATTGAAGCCTCAAGGATTTTGTAGAGGCTGCAATAATTTATAAAAGTCGAAGAAAGAAAGGAATAACAGTTTTGGATCTACTGTAAGTGGAATTGTTTTCATATTGTAATTACAAGCTCAGTAACGGACTGGTAATAATGGGTTACCTGTATTATATTCTGACAAAATATGGTGAAAACATGAGAAGTGATGGACAGATGGATTTAGTTTTAACGTCGACTCGTCCTCTTGAAAGAGCAACGTACGTTTTTAGTAAAATGTCGAAAGGAATCCTTAATTTCAGCTCATATTCTAAATCACACGAATACATTGAAAATTCACAACTTGCACTATAAAGTCTTATATACCATAAATTACGAAACATAAAACAAAATACTTTTAAAAAATTGTGGAATTGCGAAATTAATAACGTAGTTGAAAATAATCAAGAATTAGGTCACATTTTCAATGATTCAAAATATAATTTGACACTTTTATAAATTATTGGAGCCTCCACAAAATCTTTGAGGCTTCAATTGAAAAAATGATTACTTTTGCTTTTTGACCTTTGAAAAAAGTGAGTTTTTTTATAAATACTTCAATGTGTTTTGACTCAGGTATGACAATAACTATTTCATTTTTATTTTTTTGAAACTCGTATTTTGATGACGACATAAATTATGTAACTGTAAAATTCCTTCCTTTTTTAAATGATAGATTTGTTTTATCGACTCTTGAAGAAGACTCGCAGTGTTCTTCGGAACGTTGAGGTTTCTTCTTGTTTCTTTAATAAATATGCTCCTTATATATTTTTGGAAATTTTATTTTGACTTTATATTGACCGTAAGACCGACTATACTATCGATAATTCGCTGAAATATTTAGTGGATATTAACTTTTTTGTTGAAAATGTAACACTTTTGGTTGACAAGTCAAGTACTTGTTCAAAAGTTGTACCACTTTGTAAAAAATTCATTTCATTAGTTTAAGATTGATCCATTTGGTTGCAAATTCGTTTTTGTTTCATTTGAACTTTGGTTTCGTTTTGAGCTAAACATTCAACTAATTAATTTTTTATTATGAATTTATATATTTCTGTTTGAAAAATCAACCGTATACTTGGTAGAAAATTAAACTAGTTTATGCAGAATCTTTTTGCCGAGTGTGTAATAAACCAAATACTTATTTTACCTATACTATTCATATTTGATTAATGTTGAAAAACATTTGTACAAAATAATGATGAGAAGGCACGAAACTCACTACAGGATGATGTACGTAGCCTCCAATAAGGAGCACCTTTTCATTTTTGTTCTTTGTTAAATCTAAAGGAATAACAGGTTTCTCATAATTTATTTTTTGGTAAATTCTGCCATCGTTATCATTTTGAAAGAATTGTGAATATAATTATAATTCAGTTTATTATAATTGGCTCTTAAATTTGTCTAACACTTAACTTATTTGTAAATTATACCGCCGTAGTACATTTTTTATTTTATAAATTAAAAAAAAAGTTATTTCTAAAATAAATTGTGAATAATTCGTTATAACATGTACATGAGCATATAAATTTCAAATTGATAAATACTACGAATAATATTAATTTTCATTATTATATGTATGTATGTATGTATGTATATTTGAACTCTCCCTTTTACGGGTTCGAGGGCCTCCGCTCCCTGTACATATGTTTACATTTCATCCTTAGTCTAACTTACTCGCTACTTATTTTCTAATGCATCGCCTTATATACCAACAATAATCTTAGTACTACTCTTCTTAAACTACAGACAATGAGCGATCTTCCCGGGCTTCCGTTTTCTCTTACCATCAAATTCATTTAGACCGATTTGAAAATTTTATTCGTTAGATTCCTTTAAACAGGATTACCCGTTTGGCTCTGCCCTGATCCCTTGCTTTCTCTTATTTCTTCCAGTTTTTTCATCCACATCACTCCCTGCCCATTACCATCCAAGATCCATCTCACACATTCATCCACACTCAACTGTCCATCTTCCTCTCCTGTACACCTCTCTAACACATGTGCCCATGACTCCACTTCGTACCCACATACTCTGCATAGATTGTCCTCTTCATCCATCCAATATCTACAAGCTCTCACTCCTTCTTCCATTCCAAATCGTATCACCCTATTCCATTTCTCTTCCTTTTTCATCTTTTGCAAATATTCTGGTTCCGTCACCCCTTTGACCATCATATACCATCTATTGTACTTCGAATCCATAATCTTTCTCCATCTCTCTTCTCCTTGTCTTACTAATAGCTCTAATTCAATGTTCTGCCAATCCACAACCCCTTCCTGTATATCACAAACACTCCTCATTTTTTTCCTTTCTTCCTCCCATTTTGAATTTCCTAAATTGCCTCTCGTCTCCTTGTTCCGAACTTCGTCCAAGCATACTTGTGCTATTCTGCTCCCCTCTCCCCTTTTCAGCTTCTCTTCAAACCTCCAGGCTCTCTTAATTTGTCTAGTTACCATTTTTTCCCTTCCTAGTTCTTCCCTTATCATGTATCCTGGACAACTCCAACTGACCCCCATTACCCATCTCAGAAATCTCTCATGTATGCTTTCCACTTTCCTATGTTCCTTCCAACCCCAAACCTCCACTCCATAACACAACACCGCCCAAACCAACCCATCAAACAACCAAACCCTCATTCTCCAATCGTCCTTGAACCTTCTCTTTCCTATACCCCATACTTGGCCCATTACTTTACTCGCACTTTCGATTCTTTTCCTCACCTGCAAATCTTTTCCCCCTCCTGACTCAAACCAAAAACCTAGGTAACAGAACTCCTCCACAATTTCCACTGTTTGTCCGTTCATCTTCCAAACGTAACCTATTTTGGTCTTTTTATTTCTGAAGCACATCACCTTGGTCTTCCCTACGTTCACCGTCAGTTCTTTTGTTCCCACGTACTCTTCGAAAATTCTTATCATTAGGTTCATCCCCTTCTCATCGTCTGCTATTAGAACTACGTCGTCCGCGTATGCTAGGGAGTATAGTTTGCTATTACCCAGGATCGTCCCCCCTTTCCCTTTCTCCTTTAGCTTCTCCTCTAGGTCTGCCAGCAGCAAATTAAAAAGTAGTGGACTCAACGGGCACCCTTGCCTTAGACCTCTTCCTGTCCAGAAAACCTCCCCTTTTTCCCCGCGTATCTTCACCCTAATCCTGTTTTGAGTAAAAATTTCCTTTATCCTCTCCACCAGCCCTTCTTCTATTCCCCTCTCTTTCATTGCCTGCCATAACACTTTTCTATTTACTGAGTCAAAGGCTGCTTTGAAATCTACAAACAAAGCGACTAATTTCCCTCTTTTTCTCCCTAACTTTCTGTTAACCAAGTAGTTGAGTACGTAAATGTTGTCAATTGTCCCCATCCCTTTTCTAAATCCCGTCTGGTTGTGTGGAATACTTTGCTTCTCTTCTATCTGGTTCTCTAACCTTTTTCTTAGAATTTCTGTGTATATTTTATAGCCCCCTTGCATAAGAGTGATCCCTCTGTACTCTTCTACCTTCTTACCCACCCCTTTCTTAACAAGCGGTACTACCAGCCCTGTCATCCACTCCTCCGGCCACCCTTCTCCTTTCCAGACCTTGTTGCATATCCTCCACATCACTTCCCTAATCCCTTCTCCTCCATACTTTATCGCTTCGTTCTCCACTCCATCCTCTCCTGTGGCCTTGTTTCTTTTCAGTCTATCTATCGCCTCATTCACTTCTTCTCTTGTTATTTCGTTCGCTTCATCCATTTCTCCCTGGACTGTCTTTCTATTTTCCCCTTTGATCCTATTTTGTTCTCCCCATAGCAGACCCTTAAAATAATCCGTCCATTCATCCATTTCTATTTCTTCATTCACGCCCTTCCTTCCTCCTCTTTCCCTGTTTATCACATCCCAGACCCTACCTTCTTTGATTGCTTTTTCTACTTCTTCCTTGTATTTCTCCTTTCCCCTTTGCTTTTTCCCTTCAAGCATCTTCTCATGTTCTCTTTTTCTCCTATTGTACTCCGCCTTCTCTATTTCTCCTTTCCTCCATTTTCTTACAGATTCTTTCATTCTCTCCTTACTCTCCCTGCATTCCTCGTCCCACCAGCCTCTCTTTCCCTCTTCTCTTCCTTCTTTTGTACCTATCTCATCCTTCACCTTCTCAATCGACCCTTTCAGCCTTTTAATTAACGAGTCTACTCCGTCCTCCTTTTCATATCTAACATTCTCCTTTTCCATCTTCTGTTCAAACACTTTTAATTTATCTACCCCCCAGACTCCCATTTTCGTATTCCTTTCCCCCCCTCTTTCCTTGCTCCCTCTGCCACGCTTATGGACGCCACCTTTCAGTGTAGCTATTACTGGGAAGTGTTCTGACCCTATCTCATTCCCTACATTCATACTGCATATCATATTACTCATTCTTTCTTCCGCCAAGATGTAGTTTATTATTGTTTCTCCCTTACCTATAAATGTAATCTCTCCTTTCTCATCTCCTTTCATGTTGCCATTACATATAAACCATCCGGTTTCTCCTATTATGTCTAGTAACCTCCTCCCCTCCCGGTCTATCTCCCTATGTTTGGAGCTCCTTACATATGCCTCCTTTTCTTCATCCCAAGTCCCTCCCCCTTGCTCGCCAGTCCAGGCATTTAAGTCACCTCCAATCAAAACCAATTCTTCCTTCTTTTCCTCCATCCACCTCCTTATTACTCTCCAACCTTCCTCTTCCCCTCTTCTATATACACAAACCACCACTATTTTGACTTTCCCTATTATAATCCTTCTTACCATTGTTCCCTCCTTTTCTTCCCTATCCTGCTCTGTTTTATCTTTTACTGCCAATTCTTTTCTCACCCCTGCTACCATGCCGCCCATTCCTCTACCTTTAACGTGTTCCTTTCTTGCTTCTTGCATTGTCCACACATACCCTTTAGGTAACAACCTTTTCATCCCCTTCCAATCTTTCTCATCCGCCCAGGTTTCACTCATCATAATCACATCCCACTTTTCTAACTCCCGCCAGAAACCTTCATTCTTGTTCTTCAAGCCTGACACATTCCAGAAAGCTATTTTCACTTTTTTCTCCTCCCTTCCCTCCCCTGTACTCCTTACTTCTCTTCCGCCTTGCTTTTTGGAAACCCCTCTGTTTGCTCTCTAGCCTCTTTTGTATCTTCCTTTCTTCTACCTTTCTCAACTCTTTTTCCCTTTTTCCTTATTTCTTCTACCTCCTCGTCCCAGACCCACTCCTCCCCATTTATCCATAGTCTGTCTCGCCCTATCCATACCATGCATCCCTTTTTCCTCTCTATCCATGCTCTCTGTTCTATTTGCCATCTCCTTTTCCTCTCCCTCCAAGTCAAATCCTCTTCAATTCTCTCCCTTCTTCCTTTCAATAATTTTTTGTTCTCCATAATTTTCTTTTTCTCCTCCTCACTCCCTGCTTTTACTACAAACATTCCCTCTTTTCCTTCCTTCGTCATTCCTAATCTCTTAACTCCTTCTACCCTTACCCGAATTCCAATATCTCTCAGCAGATTTTTGATTTCAATTTCCCCTGTTTCACTCTCTATTTTCAATCCCTTTACTACTATGTTATTTTTTCTCTTCGCCCTTTCTTCCCCTTCCAACCTTCTTTCAATCTCACTCAGTCTCTTCTTCAATATTTCATTCTCATTTTGCACGTTATCACTCCCTTCTACTTTTTCCGCACTTTCTCTTTCCTTCCCCATATGCTCATTCCTAACTTCTAATTTGCTTACCCGTTCTTCCAGTTGTTTTATCTCCCTATTTGTCTGTTCGTCAATCTCTCTCTGTCTATTCTCTATGGCCTCTAATTTACCCCATACCTTGACTTTCTCCTCTTTCCAGAGTTTATCCCACTCTTCCCACTTTTCTCTTACTTTTCTCACTTCCCCCCTAACTTCTTTCCCCTGCCTATTCATATCTTCCAGACTCTTCCTAGTTTCTTCTCTAAATCCTTTTATGAGGGCTTCCAGCTTCTCAAACATCCCCCCATCCCGTCTATCTCTGTCTGGTGTTTTTCGTTTGATCTTAACTTTTTTGTTATCCTTATCCATTTCAGAATCATCTTCCCCTTCCTCTCTTTTTCTCTTATCTTCCCCTTCACTGCTAGTCGCGCTCACCTTTTTTTGCCATTCGTCCAGACTCCTATTAGAGCCTGCGCTACCTAGCCTGTTGAGGCGCTGTAAATTCGACGGTATCCCTCGTTTCTGGCTCGTGCCTGATCCCCTTCTCTCTGTCGATCCGCCCCTGGCCGGTGTCTCGAACGCCTCCTCCTCGCTACTGTCATATTCTCCCTTCTCCCCAGTAACCGCGCTCACAACCTCGTCCGCTCTTGCTTCATCTCCCTGCCCTCTGTCGCCCGTTTGTGGACTTCGAATGGTCGGCATTCCTACCTTACCAAAGAGTCCTCGATGTTTCCCGCTCTTAGCTTGCCTACCTCTTGCCCCCCTGCCCGACGACCACTTTCTACACCTAACCTCAAAACAAAATTTGCACGTTTCAACTTTCCTTTCTCACAGCTTATTTTCACCCTTTACACACTTGCCTTCACTCACCTTTCTTCCTTTACACCTCCTCTCCACACTCACTGCCCTTTCTGCACCCACACACGCTGATTCCCTTCACCAAAGCCAAAAAACGCAACACTTGACACAGAAGAGTTCTCTCACGATCGGTACCGAAAACGGAAGCCAATTTTCATTATTATATAAGTTTTACAAAGTTTAAAAAAATAAATAAATAAATAAATGATCCATAGAATAATGGCAGTAACTACCAATCTTTTAGTTTTTAAGAAATATGATAACCAATTTTTAAGTTGTCTATTTGCTCGGCAATTATTGCTTCTATGCTCCACAGTAATCCATTAGCCACTAATATTTTATTATGCATTGAGAGATGTAGTGAATTTTTTCCATGAAAAATTAATTTTCTAATTTTTTATTGTAAATGATGCACGTTATTACGGAAAAGTAAAATTATTTTAGTATAACTTTTTTATACATGAACTTTTTTATCGTATCTGTTATTCACGTGAAAATAATAAGAAATTTTTTATTATAAGAAGAAAATTATCCTGTAGAAAAAACTTTCCAGGCCTTTAGAAAAGTAACAGTATCTTTCTTATTAAAAGCCGAATTAAACAAAAGCTTTTCAAAAATATATTTTTTTTTCCTTTCGCGAAAATTCGTTTTCATTTTTTTTTCAGAATAATTTGTTGTAACGTTTCGCATAATTTACTTTCAAAAAAATTTCTCCCTGATATATTGTGCGACTGTAATTGTTGAACATGTATAATTTTACATGGATTCTTCTATATAAAAAAATGTATGTAAAATATTTTTCATAAAATGATTGAAAGTATAAAGTATAAATTTTATTTTTTAAATCCACATATGTTAGATAATTTTATTGTTCAATTCTCGTTTTAAAATGTAGATAATATCTTCCATGTGTAAACATATTAAGGTGAAAAATTGAACTGCTCCACTTGTGGTTAAAAATTGATCTTTCTGGTTCTAAATTCAAATACTTATGCAAAAAAATTGAAGCAAAAAAAGTAGAAACTAAAAATTAATCAAAACAAATTTAAACTAACATCACATCCATTGTTCAAAGTACTCAGATGGAGATTTATGTCATTTGTCAAAAATTCTTCTTTTTTGATAGAAAATTAATTTTTCTAGTTGAAAATTAAAATATTTGGTTTAAAATTCATGTACATATTTTTTTCAAAATTCTTCTACTCTGATAGAAAATCAATCTTCTTGTTTGGATATTCATCTTTTTGAGTAAAAATTTCAATATTTTCTCGAACCTTCAACAGTTTTGTTGAAAGTTTATGTTTTTGGCTTGGAATTAAACATTTTTCATGCCATTTTTTTTATTGTTCGAAAATCCATCCTGGTTGATGAATTCATGTTTTTGATTTGAAAATAGTGTCTTTAGTATATTTTTTCAAAATAGTAGCAAAACAGCGTCATCGCTTAAAAAATTGAAAACTTAGAATTGAAAAAATTGAAAAATTCAATTCATAAAACTTCAAACAATTACAGTTATAATTTAAAAAATGGAAATAAATAGGAAAAATAATATTAAACTGCAAAAAATGTAATTGATTTTAGTAATTTCAAAATGATTTTCAAAAATACAAAGGAATTCAGAAGAATTTGAATAAATGTTGAAAAATTCAAAATGAGTTCATAACACACAGAAAAAAAAAGTCTTAATACAATACCAAATATGGGCTTGTTTTAAGGTGTAACAAAAAGAAGACAGCATTTGCTAAAAACTAGAATAGGATTAAGGCTTTAAAAGAAAGCGATTCAGAAACTAAAGTTGAGACGTTGCATGGGCTGAAAAGTAGTCGCAAGCCAGAATGTGGGCTTGAATGTAACTGCTATACTGTCTAAAACTAGCCGTAAGCCAAAACGTGGGCTTGAAGAAAGCGTTATCGCAGACTAAAATATAGAAGGACTAAAGCAATAATAAATATATATAATTTTGTTTCTTGTCATGAGACTGAACCTGATTTATCACACGAGGGAGTATTACATGCCCTTAATCTAATTTAAAATATAAGTAAACGATACTTAAAACCTAGGGCTTGAATATATAGTTTCCGAGATCATTGCAGAAACAGATAGAAACTGATTTTGGTACCATAATGTGAAATACTCTAGAACTTATATTAAAATACGGAACTTAGAGTTAAAAGAAGACAAGAATCAAATTACTTATTATGAAGAGACAAATTATGTTACCGCGCGAAGGCGTTCAGTTATTTCCTTCCTTACAGTGGGGACGGAGTAAGAAGCCAGCGGCTTTTTAAGGTGTTGAAGAGACGTGGAGCCGCGTGAGGAAAAATGGATTCTCCTTTCGGCGTGTTCGCTCGCGGGACATATAGCTTGCCATCGGATCTCATTGCAAGAGATTTTCTAGCTCGCTTATCTTCTATCAATGACAATAAATCAAATAAATATTCCGGAACGTCCTGCGAGAGGACCCTCGAAGAGAGGACGCATAGTTGCACTTCCCATCTGTGCTTCATTTTCAGCCAGCCAGATTCTTCCAAAGCGGGTGTAATATGGTCGTATTTTCTAATTCCATATGTGAATCTGAGGCAGGCATTTTGCACCCTCTGTATCCTTTCTGTCAGAGTGGCATTTAGGCAAGGGCCGTATGTAGTATACGCATATTCAAAGAGGGACGGTACCAATGACTGACAAAGCAACAGTTTTACCGTAAGTGGAAGGGAGCGACGGAAGGGATACAATTTTATTAAACGCAGATACGCCACTTTGATTTTAGTGGTCACATGATCCTCGAAACTCCAACTGTATTGCATTTTAAGACCTAGGTTTTTCGCTTGAGCTACGATGGACAACACGGATCCGCCTATCTCAAAGGAAACCACTGTAAACGGCAAAAAAAAACACATTTTTCCAAGATTTTTTTTTTGATGGAAGGAAATGGAATTCAATTATAATGTTTTGGGAAGTTATTATTCATATATTGGCGTAGAAAATTACAAATTTTGAATGACAAATTTTCTAAAATGTCGTCACTGGTGACATTTTTGTAATTCGTGTTTTTTGAAGGAGCTCCGTGGCACGCAGCACACAGGGTGCAAAATTTAATCTGGAACAAAATACAATTTTTTTAATCTACATAATAATAGCTAGAGAAACACGTGGCCGATTTGAAAAATATTGATTTTTGTGCAATTGGCACACACTTGAAAAAACTCGTTTTTCGACCCAAAAAACGGCACTTAATTGCTTATAAAAATTGTTTAAATTAATTGATCTAAAATCGGCTATGTGTTTCTCTTTGGAATACTATTATAAAGATGTAGGAAAAAACCCGATTAAAAATATCGAAAATTGTTTGAGTTATGCTGCGTGCCGATTTCAAAGAACGTGTTTTGAGAAAAACGCGTTTAAAGTCCGTATTACACGTGCACCTAAGCTGTACTAACGTGAGTTGCTGACGTGTACTAAAGCATTCCTAACTGAGAATACGTCTAATGGAACCGTGGCGATATCTCCATTAGTGCCATAGAACTCTTAAAAATTGATGGATACTAAAATAGGCAGTAGTAATAGTTTTCTTTTTTTTTTTTTTGTAGAGGAGGTGAGAATGCATTTACGTACTGAGTGTGGGACTCGACCTTAACACGGTAATACCCACTAAACTCACCTCCCCTCCTTGCCAACCCACGTTCCCGGAATTCGCTCTCACATTACTTCAGGAACATGGGTTATAGGCATACTACGCCGTGCTTCGACGTCCCGTTGTGTTGCCAACCTGGACTTCTTTTCCTCCTTTCCAACCAACCAAGATGCACGCATCGTCCTCAGTGGTGTGGTGGTACCACAACCCGGGCTCGTCGGCCTTCGGCATCCTGGTTGGGTGTATTCAGCTATTTGCGTCGTTCATCGGGCTCCTTCGAAGAAGCAGCCTCCCTGAACTACACGCACCGCATCGTCCCCTGCAGGTGGTCGGTCCGGGTTTTTTCTTCTTTGGCGGCGCAGAGGAAGCACTGCGGCGCACTTTCGCATGCCGCAGCCCTATGACCCTCGTTGCCGCACGTCCAGCAAGCCTGAGTCCTGTCAGGACCCCTGCATCCCGCCGCCATATGGCCGAAGCCCAGGCAGCGGTAACACCTTAAACTCTCCGTCTTCTTCCGCACGCGACAGAACACCCACCCCACTTTGAGGTGTCCCGTGCGGAAAAGCCTTGAAGCCCTGAAGGCCTTTTTCGTCATGCACACCTTAATTTCTCCAACTGCAGCCTCACCGAAGTGGCTTCGGACCGCAGCCTCGACCTCTGCTTCGTCTGTGATCGAGTCGAGGACCAGGACCTTGACCTCGATACGGGGAAGGAGCTCACGCACTTTTCCCCCATTTCCCACAGAAATTGATTTTTTGAAATTTCTACAGTGGTGTTACCCCTTAAAGTTTCCTATAGGAAGAATAACGGATTTAGCAGGGTTAATAACAAGAGCTCGCTCTTCAGCCCACTTCGCGATGAATTTCAAAGCCAGGGACAACACTGCTGTACCGGCATCTAGATCGTCCAGTTTGCAGCGTACGTATACCTGTGTGTCATCCGCATACATGTGGATCGTGACTTTCACCTTGCCTCCGGATACCGCTTCCAAAATCGACAGGAATTTCATCAAGGGGTCTGGAAGGTCGTTGGTGTAAACAGAGAAAAGAGGCGGACTAAGAACAGCACCTTGTGGGACCCCTTTACATAGTGTTCGGATGGGTTACGATCGAGAAGTTGAGGTGTTCGATACTTCAACTCGCTGGCTTCTATTCGAGAGAAAGCCACTAAACCAAGACATTTCTTTCCCGGAAATTCCCTCAGATTTTAGTTTGGCTAGAAGAAGTTGGTGATCGAGGGTTTCGAACGCCCGAGTTAGACCAAGTAGGGCTAAAATAGTGATTTCCGAACAGTCCAGTGACCAGCCTATCACGTCTGATACATGGAGCAGGGCTGTATCCGCCGCGAAACCTTTCCTGAAACCAGACTGGTGATTTGAGTGGATCCCACTATTGCTTTGTATGGAGACAGCTGCTGAAGGCAAATTTTTTCCAGGATCTTTGACAGATAAGGAAGAATAGTAATGGGACGTAAATCCTTGTAGGAAGTTGGTCGGTCACATTTTGGAAGAGGGCGGACAATGCCTACCTTCCACGCTGTAGGGAATATCCCTGTCCTCAGAGAGGAGTTCACAATTTCGAGTAAAGCAGGCAAGCAGGAGGGGATACAGAGGAGAATCGCGGAACTATTTATACCATCGGAGCCGGGAGCCGTAGATTTAATTGATTTAATCGCTGCATACAACTGACCGAGGTCAACCTCGTGGAATTGGAAAGGTTGGCATTTACTTACTTCGGCTGCCTCTAGGAGATCTTGGATTATTTTGACCGATGCCGTTGCTGGAGGGAGGGTATCAAGGAGGAATTGGTTGATCTTCGTTGGATGAAGGGGATGGTCCCCCCACGAGCATATTCCCTGCCCAGATAAGACTCCCGCTTGGTTAACCCTTTCCTATATTCGCTTAGATGAGGGCCTTTCCGGGAAGCTAGACAGAAATCCGACCTTTTCGCGACGCATGGCCGCCGTAGTGCGATTACGGGGATAAGTGTATTTGGCGTGATTGAGGTCTGTTCTATCCCTTCGCCATTTGTATCGTGCTCTATCTCTGGCTCGCGACATCTTTTTGACCGCATCTGAGAACCATGGAGGTTTGGGTCTGGCAATTCTGAATTTTCGAAGTGGGCAAAAGGAGTCTACCAAGGATAGGACAGTTTGAGAGAAGCTGTTCATCTTGTCGTCCACCGTTTCAGCCATTTGTACATTGTCCCAGTTCGCCGCTCTTGCCGCCCTATCGAACATATCTATATCTATTCTTTTGAAATCCCTTCCAAAGCGGAATATACCCGGCCTAGAGACTGTCCTCACATCTAGCATGCAGAAAACCATATCGTGATCAAACGGTTTTGACAATTTAAGGACTCCAGAATCCGACGGCAATAAGTTTTCACTTATCAAGATTAGATCGATTGTTGAAGAGGAATTATCCGTAGTACGCGTAGGTTCATCGATAATCTGATTTAGAGCAAAAGAGCGAATGAGATCATTAAGCTTCCCCCAACCTGGCTGGTCCGTGCGAGAGACATCGATATTGAAATCTCCTGCACATAATATATAGTCCGCTACACCACTCGAATGAATCAGCACGTCCTCTAAATCGTTGTCCCAAGTAGCATTCCACTTAGGTCTCTTGTGGACAGCTACGAAACCAATTTTTAATTTTTTCAGATGTATCATTATTGCGCAGATGTCTACACGGATATCCTCTGTCAAACGCCCCCTAGTAGGCATCGAATCCTCGACCAACAAGTCGAACTGCAAGTCGTCTCTAATATAGATCAGTACGCCTCCCCCTCTACGAGCAACAGGGCTCCTTCGGTCCGTTCGTATCACATTGAAGCCATTAATCGCTACCGCTGAACTGGAAATTTCTGTATGGAGCCACGACTCGGAGATAGCTATAATATGTAAATTATGTAGGTAAATTAGGTCTGTAATATAATTTAACTTTGGTAAAAGAGATCTAGCATTAATATGCCCTACACGTAATGATCGTAAATTAGAATTATTAGCTGACATTTGGTTAAGACCCGGAGGTGAGACATCAAAAACAGTGGCCGAAGAACTAAGTCGGTACCAAAGGGGGCCCCTAACTACTGCTACTAGAGTCGCACGAGTTGCTGAAATATGAACTTGAGAAGTTTAAGCCAGATAGAGTGTTTAACATACCGGTAGTATCTGGACGTCTTAGGTTAGGGCACGAACGTTGTGGAGAAAAGACAGTGGTGTCTGAAAGTCTAAGCTGAGAGTATTGTTGCGACGAAGAATCAGGCACGTGGCCATTAGTTGGCTGGTTTAAGGAGGCAAGTGAGGACCGAGCTGACGTCGATGGTGAGCTAAGGTGAGTTTTCAAGAAAGAGTCAATGTCCGCACCCTCTGGGACCCTCACTGATTTAAATAAAGCATCCTTTACGTCTCTGATCCAGACTGATTTCCTGAAGATCCATGCCTTACCCAGATAACAAAATGTCCGCCTGTGGCTGGTGTATGTGCTGGTACGCGGTCCGATTGACAGGACTGCTGTGAGGCACCTAAGTAGCTGAATGTGTCCGCTATTGCTGGCTTTTACGCTCGTCTGACAGTCCGGCATCTAAAATGCCGGTCACTTGTCAGCCATATTCAAGCCGTTGTGCACGCACGTTGGTCTCCTGCACATATACCGACCATGTGATGCTTTATAGCAGGCACACGGTCGACGCTCATCGGGCAGGTTATGGTAGAGGCACGTTTGTTATCTGGGTACCGTTGAGCTTTCCATGACGTATATTTTCTTTGACTGACTTAAGGCGTAAGTAAAAATCCATTGATTGGTTTTCGTTTACGTGTACTGCCCCTCCCTCCAAGTTAGAATCAATTTCGTGGATAAAATATTAATATGTCGGCATGATGCCACCCTATGTGCCGGCACGCGGTCCGATTGACCGGACCACAGTTCAAGCCCGTGAGTAGCTCAATGTGTCCGCCATTACTGGCAATATTGCCCGCCCGACAGTCTGGCGCCCAATGTGCCGGCTATATGGAAGCTCAAAATGCTAATGAATGGATTCCGTTAATTACATTTATAAAAATATTACTTTGAGGTGCATAAATTAAAGAAAAATATATTTTTAAAGAAATACTTTCTTTTGAAAATTGTATTTCATTTGATAAATTCTGGATAAAAATTATACATTCCGAAGCACAAGAATGTACTTGTACAAGAACTGTATCCTTATAAACCTCTATTATTATATAATAAGCTTTGGTCTTCTAAATTAAACAAGAGCAATAACTAGAAGTTATTAAAAGTAGAAGAGATCACATATTTTGAAGCTAGTATATAGACTAATAAGGCGCCAATTAGAAATTTGTCGAGGAAGCTGTTGTTTTTTTATCTAAAATTATGTTAATCTTCGTCTAATGACTCGCAAGCTTTCTATTTTCCAAAAAAAGATTTGAAAAATTAACATGTATATAAATACAAGAAGTAGAATTATCTTTATAAAACTATATTATAAGCTTTGATCTTTTGAATTGAACAAGAACAATAACTAAGAGTTATTAAAAGTAGAAGAGATCACATATTTTTAAGCTAGTATACATATAGACTAATGAGGCGCCAATTAGAAATTTGTCGAGGAAGCTGTTGTTTTTTTATGTAAAATGTTGTTAATCTTCGTCTAATGAGTCGCAAGCTTTCTATTTTCCAAAAACAGATTTGAAAAATTAACAAAATTAACATATATATAAATACAAGACGTAGACTCATCTTTATAAAACTACATTATAAGCTTTGGTTTTTTAAATAAAAAAGAACAATAACTAGAAGTTATAAAAAGTAGAGATCACATTTTTTAAGCAAGTATAAGGCACCGATTACCAATTTTGTCAAGGAAGCTGTTGTTTTTCATCTAAAATTATGTTATGCTTTTTTTCACAAAAGTCGTTGAATGACTTTTAATTGAACTTACAAATTATAAAAGGTAAGCATGCATACCAAAATAATTATAATAGAAAGGATTTATTTTCTGCCTCAGAAAATAAACGTTGGTTTCCCTGCTGTAATTGGTGCCTTTATCCTGAACTTTTCTTCTGCTTAAAAAAGAACAATAATCTTTTTTATTTCAAAATCTCTCGTCGTCTTCGCTATGTGAGGCATCACCATCGCGATCGCTTTCAGTAGAAGAAGCGCATATATTTATTTACTATTTCAGGTATAACTGCAGCTGGTGATTTAGGGGGAGAATCCGTTGGTTCCACTTCCTTTTAAAGAAGTGTTGAGCTGAGTGTCTGAACTCTGAAAAAATTAAGAAAATGCAATAATTTGTATGCACGAAAATTTTACCAAGTCGAGTAATTTTATGTGGTTGGCGATTCAGCGGAATATTACGAATTCCCGTTCATTCCAAACATCCTTTAACCCAACAGACCGAAACACTACAAATCAGATAAATTTTGAAATGAATACTTCAGTTTTCCAGTAAAAAATATTAATTTTTACAAAAAAATGGAAGTCAAACTTTTAGTTGAAAAAATTTATTAAAAAAAACAACAAATTTTTAGGAAAATAGTTCAATTTTATACGAAAGTGATGAATTCCCAAATAAAATTATGAATCTTCAACTAGAATAGTTGGATTTTAAACCAAGAAGATGAATTTTCAAATAAAAAATACAACCTTTAAACAAAATACATGCATTTTTAACGAAACTGTTGAATTTTCAAAGAAAAAAAATAATTTTTACCAATCAAGATAAATGATCAATTATGAATTATGAATTTTTGACAAAAAAGACGAATTGTCAACCAAGATTAATTTCTACCTAAAAAGACGAATTTTCAACTAAAGATCATTTTTCAACCAAAAATTGAATGACTAAATTTTTAGTTGAAAAATTAATGTGCAACCAAAGAGATGAATTTTGAACTAAAATTATGGAATATTTAACTGGAATAATAGTTAAATTTTTAGTTAGAAAAAATCATTTTCAACCAAAAAACATCTATAGAAAAAAGAAGTTTCCAATTAAACAGCTCATTTTTCAACCAAAAAATTATATTTTAATTAAAAAGATGAATCTTCAACCAAAAAAATTAGTTTTTAACAAGAGTCCGATTCCTTTGACTTCTAACGAATTCTTTTGGAATCTAATTTACATCGTAATTTGATAGTTTTGAAACTCTTGGAAGTGACTGAGATTTCTGCCTTATGTACTTTATATTTTACTTGCAAATAGTTGTTTTTTGTATCCAGGGAATTTCTAGAAGACGCAGGAGCCTTGTGTTTATCCTTTCTTCTAGCTATTATGACCAAAGTTGAAGTTCTGGAAGAAGCATTACCTACCCTGACTTCTTTTTGAAGTAGCGTTGAGTTGAGTGTTTGTTCTCTGCAAAAATGAAACAAATGAAACAATTATTATGCAATAAAGGTTTATTTGCAGAAGTAGCAGAGAATCTATTTCAACAGAAACATTTTTAATATTATTTACTTACTTGTCTGTGGCTTCGTTACGTATTTCAAACTTGTCTGGCTGGACCTTTTCTTTTTGCACTTTAGCAGCAAGATTTTTTAGCTCTTCAAGTGTGGCTCGCACAGTTGAAAAATTTTTTGATTTTTTTCTAATTGGTTCGTCATCAGATGTGGAAAGAACGTATTTTGGAGTAACAATTTTTCTCCCTGAACTTGAAACCATCGATACATTTTTTCGAACATTTTTTTCCGCGCTTCAGATACTGCTTTATGTGTCGCTGAATTTTCCATGATCTGAAAGTTATATGAAAAAATATATTTGCAAGTGGTCCTTCAAGTGTTACCTTAGCATAATTTTCGATATGTTCACTACCTCCTCCCCCCTTTTAATATTTGATAAATTTTCGGCATTGCTTCCAAGGTTTATTCTCTTGAAACCTTTCGAAAATATTTTAAAGTTTCAAATTTTTTTTTTTTTCTTTAACAATCCAAAAATTGTTTAAAGTTTCAAATTCGTTTTGAATCTCCTCAATTCTTCTAGACATTTCTTGAATTTACTCGATTTTGTTTTATTTTTTTATCTTACATTTATCCATTAAACTGAATAGAATTATTGACCTAATTTAAAAGAATTCAGGTAAATTAACAACATTCGAAAGAGATGATAAAATAATTCTGAATGAATTAGTAATAATTCAGGATGAATTCAAATTAATTGCAAAATATATTTGAAAATCTCTACAAATCTATGAAAACCTACAAAATGGCTCACTTCTTGTGAATGAATTCCTTGAAGTACATTAAAATATTATAAAATCCCGTGAAATTGTATGAAACTTTATCATATTTTCTTGTATCCTGGAAAATTTATGGAAATACCTTGAGAGCTTTTAAAATCCCATACAATTATTGAAATCTTCGGAAAACTCATAAGATTCATTTAAATATTCTTATACAATTGAAACCTTGCAAGTCCAATGGGATAGTTTCATATATTCCGAAGTTGTAAAAAAAATTTCTTAACTCGCAGAAAAATTGGTTTATTTCTTCTAAAGTCATTCAAAGCCTTTAAGATTCCCTAAAAAAACAATAAAAGCTTGAAAGTGTATTAAAGTCTGTAAAAATACTTTATAATATTTCAAGTCCTATCAGGTTACCGAAATAAATGGAAAATTCCTTGGAATCTTTTGGTACACCCTAAAACTTGACATAGGTCCTATTAAATCGATCTATATTTTCGAAATTTTAGGAAACTCTTTAATACAACACCCCATGCACATTGTTTCAAACCTCTCGAAAAAGCTCTAGAATCTTTTGAAATTCTATTAAAGTTTTCAAATCCTTTAAAATCTTTGGAAATCGATTGAAACATTTTAAAGCTCTTGAAAATGCTTCAGACCTTTTAAAATACCATAAAATTATTCCAATCCTATGAGCAGCATTGAATTACTGAAAGCAATTACAAAATTCCAAGGGTCTTTCAAACTACCCTGAGATATTCAAAATCATTCAGAATATTTTGGAATTCCTTGAATTTTTGTGAACTCTTAAAAATCCCTTGCAATTTTGAAAAGCACCCTAAAATATTTCCATCCTTTGACATTCTTTGAAATTATTGACATACTTTGATTCTTTAAACATCACTTGAAACTTTTTGAACCTTACGAAAATTTCTTGACACCTTTTAAAATACTGTAAAAGTTCTCAAATCCTTTAGCATTTTTTGAAATTTCTCAAAATTATTGAAATCTCTTGGAAATACCTTGGAGTCTTTTCAAATTCCTTAAATATTTATTTTGATTATTTTAAGATTACTTGAAAGTTGAAACTTTTTGGAGCTTTCGAAAATGACTTGAAATCTTCCAAAATACTCCAATATAATTATATAGTATTATAATCAATATATTTTTTATATAATCTATAATCTGTCACTTATAATCTTATAATTTTATATGATATTAAAAATATAATTTTTATATAATTTTTATATATTCCTGGGAGTCATCAGAAATTCCCCAAAATATTTCAAACCTTTTAAAACTTCGAAAATCACTTAAAACTTTTTAAAGCTCTCTCAAAACTATTTTGGAATCTATCGAATTACTCTAGAATATTGCAAATCCTCTGAAATTAAATGAAAAATCCTCCGAATCTTTAAGAAACCTCAAAAAAGTTTTCAAATCCTTTAAATCTTTCTGAAATCCCTTCAAATTGTTCAGGTCTTTTGAAAATATCTTGGATTCTTTTAAAATTCTCAATCTTGAAGAAATCCTCCAACAATCCTTTCGAATCAATTCAATTACTAAAATCAGTTGAAAATTTCTTGAAAACTGTTGAAATATCCTAAAGTATTTCAAACCCTCTTGAAACTTTTAGCATTCATTGCAATTATTGACATCTCTTTCAAATGCTTTGGATTCGTTTCGAATGCCCTAAAATATACTCACTCTCTTGAAATTCCTTCAAATTATTAAAACTAATAACAAATTCCTTGGAATTTACTGAAATTCTTTCAAATATTTCCCTACAATATATAAATTTGGAATCTTTTAGAATCAATTGAAATTTTTTAAATCCTCTGAAATACTATTAAATTAGTGAAATCAATTACAAATTCCCCAAAATATTTCAAATTCTTGAAAATCTTTTTAAATTTCTTGCAATTGTTCCAATTAAGACCTTGAAAATTCCTTGGATTTAAAAAAAAAATACCTTATAGTCTTCAAACTTCTTTGAAATCCCTTCAAGTTATCAAAATCAATTCTTTGAAGTATCGCCGGTGTTTTTGTTTTAATAGGAAAGGGCCCTGGAAATAGTGTGTAAATCGTAGAAATCGTATTCAGGCCAACCGGCGGAGCCATTTTGTCTGATTTTTGGTATAAATAATCTAAAGGGTCTAAAGACTCTCGGTACAGAGCGTTTTTTTCGAGAATAAATCTATTTTTCATGTAACAATGAAAAGAAGAAAAATTACTTTTTGTGGTACAGTGTTCTACTATTAAGCAAAGCAGGGAGTGGGTAAAGCAGTTATAGTGCTAAGAATTCTTTCGCGCGACCCTAGCGGAGGAGGAGAAAACTACGATCTGTTATAACTCAAGTCTGCAGGTAATGAAGCGACAACTATGCCTCACATTGATTCATTCAGGGCCGAACACACAGTATACGAAAAATAGGGGCCCCTACCCAAATGAGCGGGTAAATTCCCAAAAGGTAGGGTGGGTGTAGGTTTTTGGTTGTGGATAATATCATGACATGCATGTTTGAAATAAAATAAAACTAAACAAAATAATATCACAAGTAAATGTACAAAAAAAACGGTTTGCAATATTCAGGCCGAATCAATGTAACGGTACAATTTTCGGCAAACTTAATCCGAAAGTAGTACTTTTTGTACATTGAATGACAATATACAAGCTCTCTGCATATAAACGGGCAGATTAAATAAACATGCAAGATATTTATAATATGTGTCGCCCAATTTCCTACGAAAATACCTGATTGATTCGCATTAGACACAAACTTTGCATGTTTGCACAAAACTCAGGCTGTCTGCAATAACCGGTTATAGAAGTCAATCGGTTGGTATGTATTTGGACCGAGGGGTCGTCCACTCTAGAATCGATTCTACGTAAGCATAATGATTCCGCCTGAGTCCAGCTGATTCTTCGTTGATTCTTCATCGATTCCTTCGTTTCTCGACCAAAATCTTTTGACGAGTGACTGATTCTGAATCGATTCCAAGTGAGGAAAATCACTGAATCCTCCAGTGAACGGCCCCTCGATTTGGACCCTGAGAGCTTGTAAAAAATATTTCTAGTTGTAATGATCCAACCATATATTTAAATTTTAAATTTCATTGCGCTTCTTCGTTTCCTCATGAGAAAAACTTATAGCACGTGTACTTGTTGTAACAAAAAGGAAATTCTGCTACTTTCAACTACAAAATGGCCTCCTTTCAGCTAATTTGACTGTACGATATGTACGCACTTGTACGTGATTTTCGTTTTCTTTTCAAATGTTTATGAAAATTTTATAAAATCTTGGAAATATTTGTGAAATCTTTCGTATGCGTTTGAAATAATTTAAATATAGGAAATCGTGTGAGATCTTTGCAATGTTTTGAAATCTTTGGTATGTGGTGGACTGTATAACCCTTTTCACATCTTTTTAATTTTTGTATTCTTCTATAATCATTACGAAATGTTTATGAAATTTTAGAAATATTTTGTACATCTTTCGGAAATCTGCGGTATTCATTGGAAATTGCTGAAATTCTCATGAAGTTTCTCATTTAAAAACTTGACATCGAAAAAAAAGAATGTTTCTGTCAACAAACGTAATTCCTAACTGAAAAGACTGTAATTGAGAAAAAAAAACCTCGAAAAAAAACGAATTTTTATGCCGACAAATGCCCGCATTTGTTTTAAAAATCATACGATTAATCAGAAAATTAGGAATTGTGCTGAAATTATCATAAAATTCCTAGTTAAAAAAATCTCACGAAGAAATATCTCAATTGTTATATTGTTTTTATCAAAATTCCTTGCAATATAACTTTAAAAAATTAAAATTATGGATAATTGTAGAAAACATTCTTTTAACAAATATTTTTTTTCTGTTTATTATATAATATTGGAACATTTTCGAGGTATGTTACACTATAATGGAAAAAGTGGTTTTTGCAAACTTCCTTCAGAATCATGAATGATGTTTAATTTAAGTTGAAACTCAACAATTCTGTTTACAATTACCCATGCAATACGAATAAAAAAGGGTTTTGGAAATAGAGTGTAAATAGTAGAAATCGTATTCATGCCAAACGGCAGAGCCATTTTCTCTGATTTTTTGTATAAATAATCTAAAGGGTATAAAGACTTACGGTACAGAGCTCTTTTTTCGAACAAAATCTATTTTTCATGTAAAAATGAAAAGAAATCAATTTCCCTTGACTTCATTCAGGGGCGAATTCACCGCATAGTCGTATACGAAAAAGAGGGGCCCCTACCCAAATGAGTAGGCGAATTTCCAAAAGGTTGAGTGGGTGTAGGTGGTTGGGAGTGGATAATATCATGAAATGCAGACTTTAGGTAAAATGAAACTGTAAACAAATAATATCTTATAATCAACTCGCCCCCGAATTCATGCATGCAATATTCAAGGCGAATCAGTGTAAGTGTACAATTTTCGGCAACTTACTCCGAAAATAGTACCTTGTATATTCAATGACAATAGACTAGCTCTCTATATAAAAAAAGAAGATTATACAAACATGCAAGACATAAATTATCTGTGTCGCCAAATTTCCTCCGAAAATACCAGATTGATTCGCATTCGACACAAACTTTTCATGTTTGCACAACACAGGGGGTGTCTCTGCAATAACTGGTTATACAAAAGTCTCGCCTCCGTTTTCTTTTACCTGAGAGCTTGTAGAAAAGGGATGAACTAATTTGCACGGAGAAAAATGGTTTTTGAAATCAGAGGTAAAAGTACTAGGTCACATAATAAATTTTTACACGAACTACATGAAGAGTAGAAGTTACATTAAATTC
>CAKNXH010061296.1:390506-429855 GCA_932178445.1 Andricus quercusramuli
AACCCAACCCAACCCAACCCAACCCAACCCAACCCAACCCAACCCAATCCAATCCAATCCAATCCAATCCAATCCAATTTAATTTAATTTAATTTAATTTAATTTAATTTAATTTAATTTAATTTAAAAATTTAATTAATTTAATTTAATTAGTAAATTTAATTAATTAAAAATTAATTAATAATAAGTAATAATAATTGGCGTAGGGATGTGGCGACCCCATCGCCCGAGAGCTCCTGCTCTTGCAGTCAGCCGCGTTGCTTTGGGCTAACTCCCCAACGCAACGAATTATGCGGTTACGACACAAGTATCGCGCAGTGTCACCCACAATAGGCCTCTCTCGGATGGAGGCCATGGTTCAGTTGGGAGTGGCAATAGGAACGAACCGAGGCGACGACCAGGCAATGACCCCGGACAAACGCGAGAACATCGATTTAAATGGTCGGACCAACTCAGGAGGGACCTTCTTACCTGTTGGCAAAGAAGCTCACCGGTGCGGAGAGGATTCATGAAAAGGTTACCTGACCGTTGGGGCAATATGCACCCGGAATATGCTCATAAAACGCCTCAGTATATAAGAGATCAGGTATCCTTCTTGCGAAAAAACGGATATGAAGCTGTTTATCAACAGGAAGAGGAGCAACATCCTCCAGCGAACATTCCACCCGTTCCAGCAAGACCACCTTTGCAGATAGCCGATAATGTCAACATGAGAAGTAGGAGATCTATCCACCAAAAGGTCTTCCTCAGGATGGACAAATTAGCTGAAGCTAATACTGCTCTCCGCGATTTGCTCCCCGAAGATGTTAATCTCAGGAATCTGAACTGTGTAGTTTACGAGAAGGCGGTCTCCCTGCTTAGCGACGATAGAAGTAACGAAACTTCGGTACGTCTGAGTAAGACACGCGAGCGTATTGCACAGCTTCAGTTCAAAATTGAAACGGCGAGACGGCATGCATCAAATGTTCAGTGCGTGATTAGCTACATAACATAAAAAAAAAGTTCACTCCAAAAGTTAGGGCACTTGCTCGAAACTTGAGGAAAGCAAATCACACGCTGAACAAGTGTTAACTGTCGACCATCAAGCAGCACTGGACGCAAAAAATAAGATCTCTTTCAACAGCGAAACAGCGCCTTGAACGGCGAGTTAAGTGGATTCAGGAAAATTCCACGTTTTCTACTAATCCTTCCCGTCTGTTCAATAAAGCGTCATGTGTAGTTAAAAATCCGCCTAGCCGAGAAGAGATTCAAGTCTTCTGGGAGCAAGTATATGGAGATACTTATCAGCTAAATGAAGACGCTTCTGATATATCACTCTTTCGTAACTTTTGTCAAAAGCAAAGGTTATCAGATCCAGAGGAAGAGTGTCCAATAATTACTGCTGAAGAAGTGAAGAAAGTTATCGCTAGAACTAAGAACTTTTCGGCGCCAGGGCCAGATAAAATCAACAACTTTTGGTGGAAGAAGTTTACTTCTACGCACCAACATCTAGCTCGTATATTTACTACTTTCTTAAAAGGAGAACAACCCGTCCCGCAAAGGCTAGTCGAAGGACGCACGGTATTGATCCCTAAGGCCGGAGATTTGTCATGTCCAAAGAACTACAGGCCCATAGCTTGTTTAAACACCAGCTACAAGCTATTCACTGGCATCCTCAAAGAGAGGATATTGACATCTATCGAGCCGGTATGGAGTGTAATAGTCGAACAACGTGGATGCAAGAGAGGGCTGGCAGGTTGCAGGGAGAACCTGTTAATAGACAGGTGTATTACCCAGGACTCGATCAGGTATCGACGCAATCTGTCCATGGCTTGGATTGATTACCGTAAGGCATTCGATAACACGAACCATGAGCTACTTATTAAGCTCCTTGAGTGCATGGAGGTGCATCCAAAAATAGTGAGATGCATAAAAGAGCTTATGCTCTTGTGGCGGACAAGATTTGTCATAACATCTGACAAAAAACAAGTGACTACAAGCTTTTTCACATATATAAGAGGGGCGTCTTTCAAGGAGACTCTCTAAGTCCGATACTTTTCTGCATCTCCCTCTTCCCTCTATCTATTGTGCTCCGAGGCAAATGCTCAGGATACCTCTGTGGCCCGCCGAACAGAAGAGAATATAAGGTCAACCACCTTTTATACATGGACGACCTTAAACTCTTTGCTTCCTCAAAAAAGGACCTTATCATCCTTGTAGATGCGGTAAATAGGTATTCTAAAGTGATTGGCATGAGCTTCGGACTGGACAAGTGTGCTTGCGTCCACCTACACCAAGGAAGACTAGAAACTACATCATCCAGTGAAGATCAGGATGTTCAACTCATAGGCGGAAATACTATTCAACATCTTGGTATTGGAGAAACATATACATATCTTGGAATACCGCAAGCGGAAACCCAAAATGTGCACAACTTGAAAACGGCCCTTGGAAAAAGGTATCGCCGAATTCTCAGAAAAATTTGGGCTTCCGAATTATCTGGAAAGAATAAGATCCAGGCGACCAATATGCTGGCCGCTCCTATACTGCTGTACACGTTTGGTGCAGTAAAATGGAATGTCGATGAGTTAAAACAACTTGATCGAAGCGCACGCAAGATGATGACAATACAACGAAGTCTTCATCCTAGATCTTCCGTACCTCGAATATATCTCCCTCGCGATAAAGGGGGTAGAGGATTGCTAAGCTTAGAGTGTCTTCATCGCAGAATGGTTCTGGCTACAGCCTGCTCAGTTCTAAAAAGCACGGATCCCCTTATGCGACTCGTACATTAACATGAAGTCGCCAATGCTGCGGTGTTTCTATACCATGTAGCAGATAGGGCCGCAGAGGAGCTTGACCTCCCATTTAATTCCAGCGACATTACACATGGCCTAGCATCACTAACACCTCTGGTGCTCAAAAGTCGTATACAGGAAGCAGAACATACGCTCCTACTAAGAGAACATGCTGAGATAACCCTCCATGGTAAATTCTACGGCATCATACGTAGAGAAGAGCTCTCGATGGGTCTCTCCAACATGTTTCTCAAGTCTACTGGATTGAGATCGGAGACCGAGGGATTTCTTTTTGCCTGTCAAGACGGCGTCATAGACACCTTAGTTTACCGCGAGCGCATAATGAATGTACCTGTACGCGATACCAACTGCCGAGCGTGCAAGCAAGAGCCCGAAACACTTGGACATGTTCTCAGTGGATGCTCTACATATGCACGCTGCGCGTACATAGAGAGACACAATGCAGCTCTAAAAGTGTTATATCACCATCTTAGGCATTTCTATGGTGGTAATCTATTGCCCGTCTTGCCATACGCCCAGGGGGAACTCGAGTCAGTTGTGGAGAATGATCAGTGTAAGATCTACTGGAATTTCTCATTCTCCACCACTCAACGTATCAGTGCTATGAAGCCTGACATTGTCCTCCAAGATCTGAAGAACAAGATCATTCACGTGATTGAATTCTCGGCACCAGCCGATGGTAATATCACGGCAAAGGAGGGAGAAAAACGGGCGAAATATCAAGCACTTCTTTTCGAGCTGAGTAGGCTGTACCAAGGCTACAAAGTCCATCTTATAATTCTTATAATCGGCTGTCTTGGAGGTATGAAAGCTTCATTTATTAGCCAACTCAACAAGATTCCGGCTTGTCAGCGCCAGGCTCATTTCATCGCGAACAAGGTGCAAAAGGCTGTTCTCCTAGGATCACTCCATCTGGTCCGTCAACACTGTCCCTCTTAAATTCTACAAAGATTGGTAGCTCTAAAAAAGTATCCAGATGTGAAACCTTCATCTCCAACTGTCTTGTCTGCCGCGTAAGGTCATCCGCGGCTAGAGACTTGACTCCAAGGAACAGTGTTGCCCGATGTTATCACGCGTAAATTTCCCGCTCTTGCTTACCTTCTAGGACAGAAGGAGCAGAAGCGGATGACGTACACGTTCCAGTAGCTTTGGGATTGGTTTCTTTAAGGAATCATGATCGAAGCTTCCGGAGCCTACAACTTCTCAAATAATAATGATACATTTTTATTTCGGGTTCCCTTATTTGCAGAAATCACGGAAAAAAGTACACTGTAAGATGTACAATCTCGAACAGTAATGCTGATGTTTAAAGCGCACTCACTGTGAAATGAGCAGTTTTCACAGTATTGAATGCAGTGTGAACCATTAATCTGAAAGTATATTGGTCGAAATACCACTTGTAGCAATACATAAAGCAGCTTATATAGTTGGCATCATAGAGTCGAAAAGCACCGGTAGGCGCTATTTAAATTACTGCTCCACATTGTAAGGTTTCACTTATAAGCTGGCAGACGTTACGTTTTCCCATTGTGAATTAAAAATTGTGAATTATACAGTTTACAACTTGTACTCTTTCATACCAACTCCAATCCAATTTCGCAGTGTGAAATTGTAGCATCTCCTTTTACGTACTGCGTCAAGCGCTAACTGAGAGTTTTCGGGGTATAATGTGAACTGAGGAAAAAAATGTTCCTGGGCGAGATTGTAATATCTCCACTTACAAATAGAGTTATTCGCTGAGCGATATTTGTTTTATTTCGTACAATATTAAGTTTACTTTTATAATTGATTATTAATTGATAATTATTTTTCTAATTGAAAACTGAAACGTGTATTAACTCCATATCTGCTTTACTAAGGAAAAGCTTACGTAAGTCGCATTGTGGTTTAGGTCGAATTTAACATTTTCAGGTATGAGAAAATAGACCGTAATCGCGAAGTCCCTTACGACGCTTTCCACGTCAAAAAAATCAATCTTGGCAGCCATCTCATCGATTTTAATGAAACGTAGTGTTGTTGTGGTACTTTATGGGTAATGCTTTTTGGCAGAAGGATTTTCAAAAATTTTAAAAATTCTGGGCGTGACGCCATTTTGAAATTTGTGGTGGTTTTTTTTTTTAAATTGTAATATTTCCGACAATTTTTTTCGGATTTTAATGAAACTTATAGGCACTTTGTAAAACAAGATGCTGTTTTATATAAAATATGGAACAAAAAAAAATTTGAAAATTTCCACAAAAAAAAACTCAAACAAATTTTTTTATTTCATTTTTGACAAATTACCCTATTTTTGATTTTTTTTAGAATAATATTCCTTGTTCTTTTATCTTTCATTTCAAGAAAAAAACTTGACGGACACTCATCTGGTTCGCGAGTTATGAATATTTAAAGAACGACATTCCAGTCGAATGCTTGAGCTACGCAGCAGCTAGGCGGGTAGTGCAGACATTGTCATTACACAATGTACCGTTGAAACGCTGCAGTCTCAAGCATTCCTGTTTACTTACTTATTTTTCTCTCTCGCTTAGAATATTTTCGCTTAGGAGCAGATTTTTGTATCTGAAATATTTTTGATGTTGTGTCAGGAGCAGCAGAATATATTTTGCAACGGATTTGATGGCTATTGATCGGTATGAAGGAATGAAATCCTCTCGTACCATCAATTGTCTGAGCTTTCAGAAAACGATCGCTAAGGAATTTCGCATGATTTTCATATTCGCTTGTGGCACAAAAAATGAATTTCACTTTTGGCATAGCGCTGATGGCCCAATCGTACAACAAGGATGCCGTCGTAATCTGATTATCTAGTGGTCTTCGCAGACTCGCTGCTGTAGCTTCGCGCATTAGTGTTCAAGATAATCCATCACAAGGCCCTTTTCCATGAGAAGTGGCATAAAAATGCCATTCTCCTTTGATTTTGAAGTCTTCTTTAAAGTGCGCAAGATTAAGAAAATTAAATTTATTCTTATATTGCGAACCAGCTCCATCGGTCAAATGTATTAACTTTTCTACGTGATATCGACTTTTTAGTTCTGTTATTACTTTCTTTGAAAACAAATTAACGGCAGTTGCATCGTGGTGAAGGCAATCCGAAATAATCATGAAACTGTCGTGCACTACTTCCCCATTTTCTTTATGGTAAACAACAGAGGGGTGGATCCTGCTTGAAGGGATTGTTTGGTATCATCAATATATTTACTTTGAACCTTCGCTAGGAAATCATGTTTCAACAGATCATGTAAATCTTTTGTAATTACATGAACGTATTCGTCGCCGGAGTTTACAATAGTTTCTAACATTGAGCGATCTGTGTTTGTCCATCGTTTGTACGTGACATTATCAATGCAATTTTTGTCAAATAATTCATGTAACTTTTCTGTTACTATTATTATACCAGGGCAATTTTTGCAATAATTTAAAAAGCAATCAGGTTTTGGGTTCTCGCATACCATGGTGCCTAAAATGTCTTTATACGATCCGAGAAAATCATTTCCAGGTTGTGCATCTGCAAGCTCTTTCAGTCGTGCTCCAGCTATCATCAGTTTCATATTTTGATGAATTTTACACACACAAACTGAATGTGTTCCATTACCGCCCGCCAGAATGCATTCCTTTGGTCTTAATCCCGCGAATTTGGAAAACCCAACCTTACAGTCAGGATATCTCTCTTTATAAGCTACGTATAACTCCTTCAAATTTCCCAAGAGTTGTCGTTTCTGTTCATGTACTCGAACTCCATTCTTCTTTACTGACACGTCATCATTTTTTCCAGGCATTTGCCGACTAAAATCGCTGTGGCGATAAAAATTATGAACAAGCGATTCTGCCTCTTCAGATAGTCTTTTTCCAAGTTTAGGATTAGGAGATGAACCGATTCCATGTTCGGTGTGAATGACTTTTGCCAAACGAGCCATATTATAAGGAACACTGAACGTGTGTTGTATACGCCGAATTTCCCAACTTCTTGGCAACATCGTTAAGAACTGAACTTTTTCTGATTTTTTTGTTGTTTCAGAGATTTTTTCTTTCAACTCCTCAACGAGTTCATTTATTTCATTCTCGTTTTTGTTTACAACTTCAAATATTTTCTGCAGCTCAAAGTCTATAGCTTCCCTTATTTCTTGTACCTTTCGTTTTTGGGCTTTTATTGATCTTCGATCCTTCCGATTTTCAATTGGGGGAATTTGCAAAATTTCAAGTATTTTGTTGAGCTTTATTATTAATTTTTCATCCTCGGAATTCAGATACAAGTCTTCCACTTTTCCAGAAACCACGCCTTCTACTTCATTTTCTGATTCATTACTGAGGTAATTTTCATTCTGATCTACTGGAGGAAGATCATCAATACGGATCGGTAAAGAAGAAGGGGGTGGTGCAGAGTTTCCTAAAACAGCTTTTATATTGTGATTGGTTTTTGGAGGATGAAGACGACATGAATTGCATATAAGCTGCCCCTCTTTGGCTTCGTTAATATCTATTCTTTTACAAAGTTCTTTTGTAATTTTGCGGAGTACTGACATATTCAAATTTTTGCACTGTCTTTTTTTACTAAGAGGATTACAATACCGTGAAAACGGAGCCATTTCACCTACTTTTTATAGTATTTTACAGCTAAGTATTTTTACAGACTTCGATTGAAAGTTTAAAATATAATAACATATGTTCGATTAAGCCACTTATAAAGTTCATTCGAGAATGCTGTTACTAACTAATAAACTTGTCTCTTATGGAAAACACACTGTCAGTGAGAAATTTAAAGGTATATCCAATAACGCGATCACGTGAGGAAATCAATTTTTTTACAGACACTTATTAAAAGCTTAGAGAAACTATTTGTGTACACTACATGTAACTCTATTAATGCTGACTAAGGAATATCGTACTCAACTCTGTCAACAACAATAGTGTCCAAAAAGCATACTAGAATTGTACATCAGTGTCTGCTTGTACCAAAAATTTGTTTATCAACACCGCTGGATTGAGTACACCAGTTCGAGACTGCAGCATTGCAGCGGTGCATTGTTTAATAACAATGTCTGCACTACCCGCTTAGCTGCTGCGCGGCACAAGCATTCGGCTGGAATGCCGCTCTTTAAATATTCATAACTCGCGAACCAGATGAGTGTCCATCAAGTTTTTTTTTTAAATGAAAGATAAAAGAACAAGGAATATTATTCTAAAAAAATCAAAAATAGGGTAATTTGTCAAAAATGAAATCAAAAAATTTGTTTGAGTTTTTTTTTGTGGAAATTTTCAAATTTTTTTTTGTTCCATATTTTATATAAAACAGCATCTTGTTTTACAAAGTGCCTATAAGTTTCATTAAAATCCGAAAAAAATTGTCGGAAATATTACAATTTAAAAAAAAAACCACCACAAATTTCAAAATGGCGTCACGCCCAGAATTTTTAAAATTTTTGAAAATCCTTCTGCCAAAAAGCATTACCCATAAAGTACCACAACAACACTACGTTTCATTAAAATCGATGAGATGGCTGCCAAGATTGATTTTTTTGACGTGGAAAGCGTCGTAAGGGACTTCGCGATTACGGTCTATTTTCTCATACCTGAAAATGTTAAATTCGACCTAAACCACAATGCGACTTACGTAAGCTTTTCCTTAGTAAAGCAGATATGGAGTTAATACACGTTTCAGTTTTCAATTAGAAAAATAATTATCAATTAATAATCAATTATAAAAGTAAACTTAATATTGTACGAAATAAAACAAATATCGCTCAGCGAATAACTCTATTTGTAAGTGGAGATATTACAATCTCGCCCAGGAACATTTTTTTCCTCAGTTCACATTATACCCCGAAAACTCTCAGTTAGCGCTTGACGCAGTACGTAAAAGGAAATGCTACAATTTCACACTGCGAAATTGGATTGGAGTTGGTATGAAAGAGTACAAGTTGTAAACTGTATAATTCACAATTTTTAATTCACAATGGGAAAACGTAACGTCTGCCAGCTTATAAGTGAAACCTTACAATGTGGAGCAGTAATTTAAATAGCGCCTACCGGTGCTTTTCGACTCTATGATGCCAACTATATAAGCTGCTTTATGTATTGCTACAAGTGGTATTTCGACCAATATACTTTCAGATTACTGGTTCACACTGCATTCAATACTGTGAAAACTGCTCATTTCACAGTGAGTGCGCTTTAAACATCAGCATTACTGTTCGAGATTGTACATCTTACAGTGTACTTTTTTCCGTGATTTCTGCAAATAAGGGAACCCGAAATAAAAATGTATCATTATTATTTGAGAAGTTGTAGGCTCCGGAAGCTTCGATCATGATTCCTTAAAGAAACCAATCCCAAAGCTACTGGAACGTGTACGTCATCCGCTTCTGCTCCTTCTGTCCTAGAAGGAATATTATTCTAAGAAAAAATAAGAAATTAAAAATAGCGAAATTCGTCAAAAATCGAATCAAAAAATCTTTTTGAGTTTTTTTTGGTGAAAATTTTGAAATTTTTTTTTTATCCATATTTTATATAAAACAGCATTTCGTTTTACAAAATTTCTATAAGTTTCATTGAAATCCGAAGAAAATTGTCGGAAATATTACAATTTAAAAAAATGTCGACCTCAAATTTCAAAATGGCGTCACGCCCAGAATTTTCAAAATTTTTGAAAATCCTTCGGCCGAAAAACATAACCCATAAAGTATCACAACAACACTGGGTTTCATTAAAATCGATGAGATGGCTGCCAAGATTGATTTTTTTTTGACGTGGAAAGCGTCTTACGTAAGTTTTTCCTTAGTACGGGAGATATTAATTATTACGGCACAGAATAATAAATTCACTTCAAGTGCTAATAAGGTAATATACAAGGGTCCCAATAATCCGTCTTCAACCACAAAATCTAAAGCAGAATAATACTCCTAAAATAATATTAATTATACAAGAAGCTAATAATGTGATATAATTCCAAAATGAATATTTGCATTCTCTTTAAATTCGAATTAGTTAAAAAGAACTGATTGAAAAGCAAATTAGTCAGTCTCTGCCACTAACTATCTAACAGTAACTGATTATTAGTCAAACTTCAGTTCAATTTCAGTTTTAGGTTATGTTATTAAACTAAAAATAAAATATATACATTATTTTGTCACTGACATTTTACGAAATTAAATAAATTGTCGGAAACTATTTTATAGTGTTTCTCTTTTATCATAATATTATATGAGATAATTATTACTAGATATTACTAGATATTACTAGATATTATTACAAATAAACATAGGGAATAGCTCTACTTTATACTTCAATAATTTTTTTTTGTCTTGTACAAAATTTTCAGAATTTAAAAATATTCTGAAGAATTATATATAAGAAAATACTTTCTCAAAATTATTCCTACTATATGGAATTTTCAGCTTATGATATTTTAAATTTCTTGAAACACTAAAAATGATTAGAATCGTACTTGATTAAGCCACCCAGATTCAAATATTATATTTGGAAGAATTTTTTTTAGAAGAATAATACATTGTTATTGACATATCATTTTTTAAAATGATATAATTGAAAAATAATTTGTAATAAAATTTTAGTACAAATTAATTTCCAATTTTAACGTAGTAATAACTTTTTTCAACCTTTTCACATTGATGTTTGTAGAAATTAACACCATTTCATGAAGAAAAAAATGTTCTTTCAGATTTTCAACAACAATAAAATCTACCATACTACTGTAATATTGCAGTCTTTAACATTAATTTTTCGGAACCGAATATATATTTTTTTGTTTTAAACAGTCTTTATTCTAATTCAGCATCCCCATATCTCCTGAGATAAATTTTATTCTTCCAACAAATTTCAATTTGAATCACTATTCAACGTTTGTCTCATATTAAAATAGTGGTTTCGATTTTGCATTTGATATATTATTACGATGTTTAAACTATTTTTGCTTCCTCATAGAGGAAGCTTTGTAATTGTAAAATTTTCCAAAATTTTTAAATTCATTTAATTAAACCCTCACTAATTTAAGAATGTCAAATACAATGTTCTAGCCAATTGTCCGGATGTGTGTGTGTGTGTGTGTTTGTGTGTGTGGATTTGTGGATGTGTGTGTGTGTGGATGTCACGCTTTTTTGTGATCACGATAACTAGCGAACATTTGCAGATAATTCGATGAAATTCAGAGGGCTTATTTTCCTCTCTAATTTTTTTAGCACTCAATAATATTTTAAAACCCGGTTTTTTTATAGTAAAACTTTTTTCATTAGCATAATTCAATGTTAATGCAAGAATATAAAAGAATCCTTGGTTCGAGACGAATCGATTGACCTATAATGTCAATACGTTTTATTAAAGAGTAGGCAAGTTATGGTAATTTATATATTTTGAAAATCGGTTTTTTATAGGAAAACTTTTTTCATTAACATAATTCAATGCAATTCGATGCAAATCCGTTGTCGTGTAATATTAATACACTTTATTGAAGAGTAAGGAAGTTATGCTCATTCGTAATGTTTGAAACATCTGTTCAAAACAGAAAAACTTGTTTCATTGACATAAACCAAATTTGACGTATGAATAGAAAAGACGTTTTGATTATACATTTCCGAATAAAATAATTCTGGCAGAGAATTATAGGGATTGTACTAGTAGTCTGATAGTCACTAATTTATTTATGCCTGAAAATAATATTCAAGTTAATAACTATTTACTTTTGAATTAATAAGTTGTATTGGTATTTCGCCAACCTCATTGAAAAGATGTTTATTAATCATGAGCATCTATTAAAAAGAATATTGAAATAAAATATTATTCTTAATTGTAATTTCTTTAAAATTTTTATGTGAAGAAGGAACTCTTGTGTATTTTTAACTTTATTTTTCAAATTATTTTAAAAAATAAAATGAAATATATATTTCAATGAAATTGTTCCCGAGATACACCACGTGGAGGTAACCAATTTTTCCAAACAGAGCATTCAACAAACGCAGTTGTCTGTCTACGTTCACCGAATTTCGGTGAACCTAGAAACGGCCTTCAATACAATTTGCGTTTGTTAAAATAAATATTTCTTTCAAGAATTCAAAAAATGTATGTTGATAAATTTTTTTTTTTTTAATTTATCATGACAAAAATTTTTTCTTTGGGAAAGCATCTCAATCAGAAACAAAATTATATTAAAATACTCTTACAATATTAATTGTGTATATATTTCCAAAAATGTTAAACATAAGTTATGACTTTTTGATATATTTACA
Source organism: Andricus quercusramuli (assembly GCA_932178445.1). Classification (NCBI taxonomy): domain Eukaryota; kingdom Metazoa; phylum Arthropoda; class Insecta; order Hymenoptera; family Cynipidae; genus Andricus; species Andricus quercusramuli. The sequence goes on from CAKNXH010061296.1 coordinate 402,541, forward strand.
AAAAAGTCAACCACAGATATCCACTTGATACTTGGCCTGTAAGTATTTCTTTCTTATTTAAATGAAATACCGATTAAGTATTTTCAGGGTAATGGAAATCACAGAAGAAAACGTATGGCCAGTCCAAAGTCGATTCATGCCAGGAAGATCATGTACAGATCAGATATTTAGCTTGAGAGCAGGAAAGAAAGTTTTCTGTGCATTTGTTGATCTAGAAAAAGCATTTGACAAGGTAAATTGTAAGTAAACTGTGGGAAGTCCTTAAAGAGTACGGAGTCAATGGATGGCCCCCACAAGCAATAAAAACAATATATACAGGTAGTACAGCGAGTGTAAGGGTAAATGGGAAACTGAGTGACTAATTCGATATTATTCAAGACGTGAAACAATGATGCTTTATGTCCTCATACCTATTTATCATATTTATGGATGAGTGTTTAATAACTGCCCTCTTCGAAGAAGAAGGTGTAGATATCGAAACAGTGAAGATACGTGGATTAGCTTTGGCAGATGACAAGATTGTTATGGCAGAATCAATCGACGAATTGCAAAGAATGTTAAATGAAATTAATACAAGCAGAAAGAACATGGGCCTCAAAATAATCGTAAATAAAATAAAATTCGTGGTTTTTGAAGGAAACAGTGAGAAGACGATATGCAACATTGTCTTAAATGATGAGAGATTAGAACAAGTTGACAAATTCGTATATCTGCACGGAGAAAATTTGTTCGGTAACCGTTACCGAAAGTTGTGGTGAAATGTGGATATCGTGGCATTTTGGGTTTATTTCACGTAGTGTCAGTATTATTAAATAAGTGTTTAGAAGTATTGATGCAATGTACATTAAAAAATACATATTAGTACTGTAATCATTCAAGTCTCACACTGTAACAGGTGGAAGATAAAAATTAACGTGAATAATGTAATAAGTGAGGAATTATTCGATAGAAAACGCTATCAATAAAGTAAAATTTCTTCGAAGATGAATTGAAAATTTCAAAGCAGAGGCATTAAATTTTCCCATTTACTTTAGCGAGCCTTCACTTTTATTTCGAGAATCTTTTCAGTGCAGGACTAGAAGAATTACCGTTCGTTCGGTAACGACTACGAAGTGTATATCAAAGAGCGAACTCGCATCAACATCCTTGTTATTTCGTTCTCACAAGTGATGATACATTCTACTTGTTAGTATATAAGGACGATTCAAATCTATACTTCCAGCGTCGTGCGTGCGATTCGTATAATATAGCGATATAGTTTATATGTGTATGCGTGTATTAGTTATAGAAATAGGTTTATTTATGGATGTGTATTTATAGTTAAGCTTTGTCATTATACTTATATTAGTTGGTGTGAGTTTGATGTATATGTATACAACATATTCATACAATCAATAACGATATTATTTTTTTTATTCCCTATAAGCCATGCGGTACTGAGTACCGAGCGGCTTGGTAAATTCTCAAGTCCTGGAGCGTAAACCTTCTTGTCTTTTTAGGACGCTCTCGTGAGCAGTGCGGTACTATGTACCAAGAGGCTTGGTAAACAGTCAAGGCACTGCACAATACTTTCTTCTGTGCTTTTAGGAAAATATACCTATCATTTCTTTAAAAATTCTTCGCAGCTTGTTAGATTTTCGTGTAATTCCTTTTACAGTGCTGCACGTGAAAATTTACCGAAAAGCCACGACATCCACATTTCACCACAACTTTCGGTAACGGTTACCCAACCAATTTTCTTCGTGTGGGTAGCCTATTTACTAGCGACGGGAAAATAGATGGAGAGTTAGATAGGCGCATAAATAAGGATAAGCAGGTTATCGGTAGAGCAGGGTTCATCCTCATAAATAAAAAAAAATATCAATAAAAGCTAAAATGTCCATACATAATTCTATATTTATACCGACTGTACTATACGGTAGCTAGACATGGACGTGTCAAGAAAAGGACAGGAGTAAACAGGTAAACAGGTACAGGAGAGACACTAGTTGCACTGTTAGAAATTTCCTGAAATTTCAGTCAGTTTTCAATGACTTATGTCACTGAAATTTCATAAATTTGACTTTGAAAATTAATTTGAGGCCATGTTCATTAATTTTCAGTAACACGAAACTTACTTTTGAAGCAAAAGTTATTGAAATTTCATAAAGTTGACTCTGAAACCTGTTTCAATTGCTTGTACATAAAATATTATTTGTGGCTGAATAAATTTCACTGTGGTTTTATAAACATGCATTGAAAACGAAGTAACTGTGGGGACTCGCCGCTAGGCGGCTACCGCTTGCTGGCGCAAGTCTTCTCGCAGTCAAAGCTCGGACTTGCGCCTTCAAATAAGGTGTCGAGTCCCTTCCTCCCCAGAGCATCTGTGGCAGGGTCCGTCCACATTGCCATACTGATGAGTCTTGTGGCGGACCCGGGACGAAACCCTCTCATTCTTTTTTATGGGCTGTGCCGGCAACTATATGCGTCTCACCGAGACGTGGTTGCCCTGCACCTCTGCCCTCTGCCTATTTATATACATAATGCTAGTCGTTATATAACAATTTTTATTAAATTTAATAAACCTTGTTATACGCGGCTCGTATGGAGCGAGACTCTTTTACTGATAGATTTAAAACACTCTCGCAGACGACGTTCATTCATTCAATAGGCAACCATTTTAAATTACAATAACTAGTAATTAGATCCGTAAGTTAGAAAAAGAGAGTAATAGGTACTCCATGAAGTGACGTCAGCAAGGCACAGGGCGAGTAGAGGCGAGAGTCGCGAGTAGAGCGCCCTCGAAACTCGACGCGCGCATCTCCCACCAACGATTTTCTACCCTCTCCGCTCGACTGCCACGCAACGCCCACGCAGCCTCCCCGTTATAAGGGCGCGCACGCGCTCAGAAAGTGTTTGGGAGCTGGTAGCCAGAACCCTCTCACTTTAAACCCCACAGCTGGAAGCCAGCAGTAGGTGCCTACAGCTGGTAGCCAGCCCTAGGTTTCCACCGCAAGCCATTGCCGTGCACAACAGTACTCTCTCTCTCTCTCTCTCTCTCTCTCTCTCTCTCTCTCGACTTCAAGAGTCCTCCAGCTGGAAGCCAGCCAGAGGACAATTGACAACGCATCGCCTTCGTCCTCTTGTGAGGACGCGACAACGAAATCTGAAGATTTACTTCTCCCACTTTCTCTGTGATCAACATATTGAGAAGATTACATAAATAAACTTTAATTAACCACAATTCTTTGTTTTTCTCTGGTCACTTAACTTCTTCCCCTTCTTTCCTCCGCTAACGGGTTAGCTGGCATACCAGCCTACCCGTTTCCGCTGAGACAGCTGGCATACCAGCCCTCTCAGCCGATACACTGACTAACTTCTCCCCTCTCCCACGACCAAAATCAAAACTCCTCTAACTCAGTTCTTTTCAGGAGAAAAGAGAAAAAGAAAACGCTTGCTCAACTTGCTATCTCTTTCCATCTTACGAGATAGACACATCACTCCCCCTTTCCACCTCCCTCGACATTTATCCTCTCACTCCCTCCTCTTTTACTCTCCAGATCACTCTCCTACCTGCTATCTCTTTCTATCCTATGACCACACCCACCTTTTACCTCCCTTGAAGCCTATACACCATACATCCCTCCTTCACTAAGATGGAACCTTCCCTGTCACTCCCTCCTATGGTTCCTCTACATATCCTGTCTCTTATTACCCCCTGAGAGCATTCCTTCTCACCCCTCAGAATAGAAAATCTTTCACTATCCCGACGTATATCCTTCTTACTACAACCATCATATCCCACCCTAAAGTAAGGAGCATATCAATTGGCGGCCCAATTCGTAGGGCTTGAAAAGTAATTTCCCTGTGACGGATGTCACAAAGTCACGATCCTGGCAAAGCTCTCCTCACCGAAATGTAGCCGAAAAATAATGCCACTTCCGGGAATGGCTATAAACACCCGGTGGCGCTCAACACACTACTTAGAAAATGATAAAAACATTTCTTACGCCGGGCGTTGTAGAACACACATACAAACACACACTAAAAACACACAACTTTACACATAGACTCACTCACGCATACACACTCACACACGTGTTTCTCATAGCGACCATCGCACAAGCTACTACTAGTGATGGTGGACAACCACACTCAGTATCTTCCTCAGAAGAGGCAGAAATCACACAGCACCAACGATGGAAACACTCGAAACTGAAAACGTGACGGACGACGCTGGACAAGTTTGCTTGACCACGCACACACAACTATACAAAAATCTCACACATACACCGAGCAGCACACATTCAAACAACTCTCTCTGCTGAGACAACGGCTCAACCGTGTCTCCTGCTAGCATACATGCCGGGACAATGGCCCAACCTTGTCTCTCGCCAGCAAAACCACCAATCGCGACCCCTTTCGGCCAAAAGTAACAGCGATCAGCAACTCTTGCAGGGATCGGCACCTCTGATCCTGAAGAGCCACAATTACGCATTTTACGCAGATCGGCCCTTTCCATGTCGTGAAATTGCAGATAGTGGTGGTGGACAACCACGCTCAGCACCATTCTCCGAAGAGGAAGCAGAAGGAAGAAAATGAAGAAAACACCTCGAATGAGGCGTCCAATCAGCAAAAAAGTAACGCCAGGGGGCGCTACTCACAACGTAATACGTAGACGCACAACTACCGAGACGCGCAGCTGCACATACCTCAGCGGACGCGTGATTAGTTTAAGTCCCCGGAATTAGGTTAATATTTTGTAATTAGGTTAAGATCGTTTTAAGCTAGTTTTCTTTGGCCAGATTCTGTTTATAATCGTTAAACTGATTATAGATAAATTTTATTTTCAATTTAGTTTTAAATTTCAGAGCATGACCGTATGTTAATATTTTAGAGTATATTAATATCTTATAGTTAGACATGTAAATGTACATATATATTTAAGCCGATTTAGAGTAAGTATTTCTATTTTAAATTTTTCTGTTGCCTACGAATAAATAAACGTCTATCTGGGAGGGGTAGGTTTGTTATACGCGGCTGGTATAGAGCAAGACTATTTTATTGATAGATTTAAAACACACTCGCAGACGACGTTCATTCATTCAATAGGCAACCATTTTAAATTATAATAACTAGTAATTAGACCCGTAAGTTAGAAAGAGAGAGTAATAAGTACTCCATGAAGTGACGTCAGCAGTGACGTCAGCAAGGCACAGGGCGAGTAGAGGCGAGAGTCGCGAGTAGAGCGCCCTCGAAACTCGACGCGCGCATCTCCCACTAACGATTTTCTACCCTCTCCGCTCGACTCCCACGCAACACCCACGCAGCCTCCCCGTTATAAGGGCGCGCACGAGCCCAGAAAGATCAGAAAGTGTTTGGGAGCTGGTAGCCAGAACCCTCTCACTTTAAACCCTACAGCTGGAAGCCAGCAGTAGGTGCCTACAGCTGGTAGCCAGCCCTAGGTTTCCACCGCAAGCCATTGCCGTGCACAACAGTACTCTCTCTCTCTCTCTCTCTCGCTCTCTCCCTCGACTTCAAGAGTCCTCCAGCTGGAAGCCAGCCAGAGGACAATTGAAAACGCATCGCCTTCGCCCTCTTGTGAGGACGCGACAATGAAATCTGACGATTTACTTCTCCGACTTTCTCTGTAATCAATAGGGTGGGCCGAATTTTTTTTTTTTTTTTTTTTTTTTGAAAGGCCTCAGGTCCAAAAAGTTTCTACTGGATCCCAGTAACTCGCAGGTCAAATTACAGATTTAAAAAAAAATATATTTAACGGGAGCGCATCGACGATGAAGCCTAAAATGTGACAAAATGTTAATTTTCACTTTTTCTGTTAAAATATTTTTAATATTTGATAGCTCTAATCATTCAAATTAGTAAAATACTTCCTACTAAAGTCATTTTTTACACATACTATACAGCATTAACAAGAAAAATGCAATATTTATCCCGAAAATGAGAGCGGGAGATAGTGGAAAGTGCATTTTGTCACTTCAAGCTCATGTTTTTCCTAAAAACAATGTATTTCTTTTGCCTAGAATTATTTCCGGTTGAATAGGTAAGAATTTTTAATGTTGTGACCGTTATATTTGACTTCGTAGTTGGTAATTTTATGTTAATATATCCGAATTCATAATTTAAAGTTTTCCAATCTATTTTGTTATCGCTTATTGAAAATGGCCTCAACCGAGCTTAGCTTCAGGAAATTCGTTACGCATCCGATCATCAGACAAGTTACGACTTTGATACAGGATTATATAGGACGAGAATAATATTTTAATCTAGGAATATGTGAAAAAAGCTATTAATAAGATTTTTCAAGAAAAACACGAACTTGAAGTGACAAAATGCAGTACGTGCAAATGCATTTTGCACATCTCCCGCTATCATTTTCGGGATAAATATCGCCCTTCTCTTGTTAATGCTGTACTGTATGTGTAAAAAATGACTTTAGTAGAGAATATTTTACTGATTTAAATGATTAGACCTGTCAAATATAAAAAAGATTTTAATAGAAAAAGTGAAAATTAACATTTTTCACATTTTAGGATTTATCGTCGATGCGCTCCCGTTAAATATTTTTTTTTAAATCTGTAATTTGGCCTGTGAGTTACTGGGATCCAGTAGAAACTTTTTGGACCTGAGGCCTTTAAAAAAAAAAAAAAAAAAAAAAAAAAATTCGGCCCACCCTAGTAATCAACATATTGAGAACCTTACTCAAATAAACTTTAAATTAACCACAATTCTTTCTTTTTCTCTGGTCACTTAACTTCTTCCCCTTCTTTCCTCCGCTAACGGGTTAGCTGGCATACCAGCCTACCCGTTTCCGCTGAGACAGCTGGCATACCAGCCCTCTCAGCCGATACACTGACTAACTTCTCCCCTCTCCCACGACCAAAATAAAAACTCCTCTAACTCAGTTCTTTTCAGGAAAAAAGAGAAAAAGAAAACGCTTGCTCAACTTGCTATCTCTTTCTATCTTACGAGATAGACACATCACTGCCCCTTTCCACCTCCCTCGACATTTATCCTCTCACTCCGTCCTCTTGTACTATCCAGATCACTCTCCTACCAGCTATCTCTTTCTATCCTATGACCACACCCACCTTTTACCTCCCTTGAAGCCTATACACCATACATCCCTCCTTCACTAAGATGGAACCTTCCCTCTCACTCCCTCCTATGGTTCCTCTACATATCCTGTCTCTTATTACCTCCTGAGATCATTCCTTCTCACCCCTCAGAATAGAAAATCCTTCACTATCCCGACGTATATCCTTCTTACTACAACCAACATATCCCACCCTAAAGTAAGGAGCATATGGGGCATTATTTCTCAACTGCCCCAACTTTAAAAGTCATGTTCTTTGATTTTCTTCAAATTTGGGGAATATGTTCACCTACCCAATAGTACTTAATCGACAAATTTATAGACCACAAAAACCACCCCCCTCCAAGTGATGGGGGTGACATTTTCAACCCCAACGCCTGCACGGGTATTTTCAAAAGCTCGTAACTTCCTTTCTATTTTAGCGATTTAAAATTTTTATCAGGGTTTTCGAAAGGTTATTTATTACTCTTTTCTTCTATTTTATTAACGAAAAAAACTAAACAAAATTTAAGCATTTTTTAAACAATTCAATTGTTTATTCAACTTTTTTAGCAATTTGGGGTATTTTTATTTTTTTTAAATAGTCTTAAAAGGAAGCTTGACCTTTTGGCTTCAAAAAAGGTCCTAAGCAAAAAAATGGTCCAGTGAATAGTTTCCGAGATATAGGCCCCGATGTGAAGGCAGTCCTAATGCTCGTGCTCAGACGCAATCCTTTAGTAGTCCACATACTAGTTTTCAAGTCTAACATTCTTTCAACGCATTCATGTTCATTCAGAATGACATTAAATCAGCTAATAAACATTTGAGAATGTTTGTCGGCGGTTCAGAGTAAGTTTATATTATTTATTATTTGTTATAAACAAATAAAAAATGCAAACTACCCTTTTCAGAAGTGATGTTGATTTTTCTCAGTATGAATGATTCCTTACTATTACAGTTCGTCAGTTTACGATAATTATTGATTATTAATGAATATTCCATGAATAAGTGCACAATTCAACCGTTGTTAACATATAAACAGTGCTTTTTCAAATGAATCAACTACAGAAAAATCATTAATTAACGCCTGTCGTCAGCCTACGATCTGTAAAATCATAGTTTCCAGAGTCTACCACGTGGAGGTGGCAGTGCGATTTTAGACTCTTTCAGGGTGCTTAATTTAAGTGAGTCCCCTCGCCTCTCACTATTCAGGTGCTTGTTTTTTTTGAGTCCCCTCGCCTCTCACTATTCGGGGTGTTTAATTTTCATGAATCCTCTTGCCTCTCACCACACAGTGCTTTTTAATTGGTTCGCCTTTTCTTCTCATCATTTTTCTTACTGCTTTTCTTTTCTTTTGAAGTACTCTCCCTATTCAAGGTACGTTTAGGTTCAGGAAAAATGTCACTGTTCTCTTCATAGGAAAATCGTTTAAGGTTCAGCTGTCCCTCATCATTAGGGGTGAAAGCATGGTACTTGAGAATACCAGGTATTGTGACAGACTTACTGAATCGATCTGCTAATTCCACTGTCATTGCTGAATGATCATCCTTAGAACTGAAGAGTACAACTGTTTCCTTTAAATTTTCTCTGGCCCATTTATATAAATCACGAGCACTTAGAATCTGCTTATCTGCTGGACGCTGCAAGCTGGCTCTTGATGCAAGGCGCTTTAAATTTCCTCCGATTCCATCGCATGGTCCTTTTTCATGCGCAGTTGGATGGAAAGTCCAGTCTGCTGGAATTTCAAAGTCTTTTTTGTGGCACAGAAGGTTGGCGAAGTTATATTTATTTTTAAAATGCTGTGGTGCTCCATCTGTGACGTAATGAATCTTTACAAGTTGAAAATGCTTCTTAAGATATTCAATAATTAATTTTTGACAGAGATAAACAGCAACCGTGTCATGGTGTAAGTTATCGGAAATGATCGCCATGCTCACATGTTTTAATTCATTTTCCTCTTTGTAGTAGATAACTACTGTGAAAATGGATGCCTGATTATTATTCCAGTGAGAAGACTGGATAGCATTTTGAAAAACGTAAGCATAATTTTCCGCGAAATCAAACATGATTAAGAAAACTCCAACCAATAGAGTTATTTTGAGATTTTTTATGAACGATGCTTGCATCTTCGCATAAAACTCATGAGATTTTAAGTTTACAAGTTTTTCGCAGAGTTGTTCTATGAAGATATCGGTATCAGCTACTTCAGTTACCAGATTGCTCCTATCTGTTTGTTGCCAAATTTGATATTTTAACTCAATGACACAGTTCTCATCCAGAAGTTCAGTCAGGTGTTCCTTCAGGATATCAATGCCAGGACAATTTTCGCATTCGCTGAAATGACATGCAGGAGTTGGATTAGTGCACATCATTAACTCTGAACAGTCGTGATAATCAATAAGTTTTCTATCTGAGTCTTCAGTCAGATGCTTTATATCAATTGCATCTAACATGAGATGCACATTTTCGTGATAAACACACACACAAACTGTGTGGGTACCACTTCCTCCGGCTAGAACGCAATGTCGAGGCCTAAGTTGTGCAAATTTTGAGAACCCAATTTTTATTTCCTCATTCTATATTTTGAAACGGTCGTATAACTCTGACAGGTTGCCCAAGATAAGTCGTTTTTGCACATGCTCGCGAGTACCGTCTTCCTTTTTTATGGATACAAAATCCTTCTTCCCCGGCATTAATCGACTGTTCTCGTCATCTTCATAAAAACTAATCACTGCTACTTCAATTCCTGGTGGCAGTTTTCTTCCTGGCTTGAGTCCAGGCAAAGCCAGTATTCCATGTTTTTGAAATAATTTGTCAGCTTTCCGGGCTTGACGTTCCGTTGCACCAAATTCTTCCATTACCTTTCTACGACTCCATGATTTAGGAGCAAGTGTGAGTAATGTTATTTTTTCGTCACCATCAGTACTCACCTTAAATTTTTGTATAATTTGTTGAAGAGTTTCTAGACCTGCTTTGTGATTTTGATCTCTACAACCACTATGTTCTATCGGAACAAATAGAAAATCTGGATCATCGCTGATATTTTTTTTCTATACAGTTGTCATCGACCTCACTGCCATAAACAACTTCTTCCATGCTGGATTCATTTGGATGCACTTGTGAACTCAATTTCTTGAATTCTTTTCTACAAGGCTGGCAAATTTTAGCGTTGCTCGGCAATTGGGGAAATTTTAACCTCTGACTTACCGACAAACATCTTAAGTCTGGTGTTTTCCAATGCTTTTCCTTGCCAAAAGGATTGGCACAAAAATGACCCCAAGTTATTTTCGTTGACATTATTAATCATGAATTTTATTTGTAATCTTTTATTTTAAATGATCTATTTCCAAACAAGATAAAGTCCAAAAGAACGAAAGACCGTGCGTTGCAACAGTAAAACCGAAATACCATGTAGATACTTGAATAAGACTCAGAGGAATATCCTTTTGGGTCAAAAGAATGCGTTTTGAAACAAATGAATTTTCCTCTCATATAATTGAAGGTTGAGAAGATTTTCATTTGTCTCAAAAAGAATCTTTTTGCAGCAAACACTATCAATTTGCGACAAACTTCACCTAATCTTGCAGCCAAATAAGTCTGTTTGTATAAAGGAGATGTTCAGTTGGTTCAAAACAATACAGGCAAGAGGACGATACTTTTCTTTCTTGACAACTTTTTCTCTGAGTGAAGTCGAAACATAATTGAGCGATTGCGCGCAATAACAGCCTACGTGTATTTTTTGAAGTCACTTGTTTTTCACTTGTTTTTTGTACATAACTTCATGAAGAACAAATGAAAAACAAGTGACTTCTGAAAATAGAAGTAGGCTGTCATTACATCCAACCGCTCAATATCTTAACGTTTAGCTATGGTACCAGATTCATGAAAAATAGATCATTAAGCCATTGTGGAATTTTCAACTTGATGTAAATCAGCAATAACTAGTAGCCAGAGCAACGAAAAAAGAATAAAAATTCTTTCTCCAGAGTTTTGGCTTCAGAATAAGTTAAAAAATTGGAAAACAAGTTATTAATCGAAATTCACTTAAATTTACAAAATCAAGGCCGAGTCTACGCATATAAGAGTTTCTAGGCACATATCCAGAAAAAAATTCGTTCATAAAATGAAATTTTTGGACGACTGTGTATAAAAAATTAATTAATATCGTGAACTGACGGACTGTAATAGTAAGGAATCATTCATACTGACAAAAATCAACATTACTTCTGAAAAGAGTAGTTTGCATTTTTTATTTGTTTATACCAAATAATAAATAATATAAACTTACTCTGAACCGCCGACAAACATTCTAAAATGTTTATTAGCTGATTTAATGTCATTCTGAATGAACATGAATGCGTTGAAAGAATGTTAGACTTGAAAACTAGTATGTGGACTACTAAAGGATTGCTTCTGAGCACGAGCATTTGGACTGCCTTCACATCGGGGACTATATCTCGGAAACTATTCACTGGACCATTTTTTTGCTTAGGACCTTTTTTGAAGCCAAAAGGTCAAGCTTCCTTTTAAGACTATCTAAAGAAAAAGAAAAATACCCCAAATTGCTAAAAAAGTTAAATAAACAATTGAATTGTATAAAAAATGCTTAAATTTTGTTTAGTTTTTTTCGTTAAGAAAATAGAAGAAAAGAGTAAGAAATAACCTTCCGAAAACCCTCATAAAAATTTTAAATCGCTAAAATAGAAAGGAAGTTACAAGCTTTTGAAAATACCCGTGCAGGCGTTGGGGTTGAAAATGTCACCCCCATCACTTGGAGAGGGGTGGTTTTTGTGGTCTATAAATTTGTCGATTAAGTACTATTGGGTAGGTGAACATATGCCCCGAATTTAAAGAAAATCAAAGAACATGACTTTTAAAGTTGGGGCAGTTGAGAAATAATGCCCCATATCAACCTAAATGAAAATATGAACAAAATTTAAAAATAATTCATGAAACTAAATTTAGAAGTTTTGTATGTGATATACATTGAATATCCATAGGATATTCATGGATATTTACAAAAAATACAATGCACTATCTCTTAGACTAGTTTCAAAACTTACATTGAAATTACAATAAGGCTATTTAAATTTCAGTGTTGCATGAAACTTCAATGAGTTTTTCACTAACCGTAATGTAGAAAGCTTCACTAACATTCTCATGAAATTTCATGAACTTACTTCTAACAGTGTGACATATGGGAATGAAATCAGCTAAGGTGGTTTGGACATCTTGAAAGAATGAAAGATGAACGACTGACCAAACAAGTGTATGAAGGTAAAGTAAAAGGCAGAATGCCCATAGGTAAACCGCCGAAAGAATAGTTAGAATTTGTGAATGAGACACTAATTCGAAGAGACATAAGAACCAATAGAAACACGAGACCTTGCATGAAAAAATGCATGGACGTGAAGGAAGCTAAAGTTGTATGCCAGAACAGAAAAGTGTGGTAACAATTTTGTGAGGCTCTTCACACTTGGGGTGATCGCTAGAGAGATTGATCAGCAAATTGGTTCGGAGCAGTGTTGTGGAACGAACGTCTCTTACTACTCAACTAAGTTAACTAAATTATTAGAATTTTTGAAAAAGTATAAATGTTTTTTAAACAAATTCAAGTCTTTCAAAAGAATTACACAAAATTTCTTGTGAAAAATGAAGCTCCAACAGTGATAAGATGAGGAAGAGGATTTTATAATAATGACTAAGATGACGAACTTTGAAATTTGATATACGTCCTGAAGAAGAAAACGACACAAGTTTTCGAAACGTTGGCAGTAGAAAATAAAGGACTTTTAACATCTTAATCTACTTTTGGTCTGAAGTATATCAATTTTTTACCATCTACATATATGATTTATAAACTTATATTACTCAGACAAAAAACATCGCTTTAACAACATTACGAATCTAACTAATATATATTAATATTAATTAATTTAATAATTAATTTTTTTTCTAAATTAGAACATTTTACCAAACGTGGTGCTTTGTTATCGTGAGTCCCCTCGCCTCTCACGAATCGGTGTGGTTGATTATCGTGAGTCCCGTTGCCTCTCACGAATCGGGGTGTTAGATTATCGTGAGTTCCCTTGCCTCTCACGAATCGGGGTATTTGATTATTGTTAGTCCCCTCGCCTCTCACAAACTAGATTCTTGTGAGACCTTCTCAAACTCCATTACTGTCGTCCTGAATTACAGGAAAAGTGCCATATGTGCTTAACCTGTAACTTAACCTGAATTGAAAATCTGTAGAAAAATTGTGCAAATAATAAAGATATATTGTAATGAGATCTAAAACTTAGGTTTGAAAATTGTTGTATTAGATCTATTATATTAAAATACAATGAAAATTCTTTTAGAAGTTTCCATTAGGTGTAGCCGAAGCAAAATTTATATGTGATCAAATCAGCGTTTTTTGAAATGAAACAATTTGATTATACTATGTTGACTGATACTGATTGATTGTGTTTTTTACATAAATATATTATATAAGGGAATGAAATATTTCACTATTATTCAGTACTGTATAATTTTGTCCACGGTAATTCAAAATCAATTTCTAAGAGAACTTTTTAGCTATCACATCGATGCTTAGTTGGTTAATTTAATAGAGAAGCATTAATTTCTGCTTTCTCACAGAGGAAGATTTGGAATGGTATTCTGTATATTTTAATTTATTTTCTTACTAATAAATGAATAATTCATGTATTTATTTTTAAATTATGTTTTCACTTTTTTTGTAATTTGAATAAGGAAAGTGAATTGTGGTTTCTTGTTCTAGTATATATAAAAAATACTGTCTCATTAATTTAGCATCCGTAGAATAATATATATTAGAAGGAATTTCTGATAAGACTAAAGATGTTGCAAATGCTACAGCATATATTCCACATGAATTATAATCCGGTTGTTTTTGTTTCAACTTTTCCAGAATAATGTTTTCCTTTTTCAATTTTGGATATCGTTTAAACATATAATTTTCTGTAAGTGAGTCTGCCCCAGTAAAGGCTTTCATATATGTGTAAAATTTTGCAATCAAAAAAAATACAACGCCAATGTGCACTTTGCTCAGAACCACCAATAATTTGAATAGTAGTTGCTTTAATCCCGTCAATGTTTTGAATGGATAGAACTGTTATAGGTTTATATTCCGTATTTTTACATATGATTTCCATTAATTCATCTACTTCTGTATCATAGAGCCATTCATTTACGCCTAATATCCGTTTTTCAATAGAATGATTTAATTTCTTTAATAAGTTATTCTTTTTATCAATATTATTTTGTTCGAAATAAGACTCATTATCGTCTATACATATAATCTTAATATAATTTTTATTAACGACAGATGTACTATTCACATCTGAAGTATTGTTTTCTTTTTTTGTGTTATTATTTGCTATAATGTTTGTAGAAATTTAAAATTTTTCTATTATATTTGATTCTGTAATACCGATAAATATTGGCTTATGATCAGAAAAAAAGGTTTCATAAACACGTGGTGAATAATTTTCACTTTCATTAGATACAAAGATGACATCAATTTGAGTATTATAATTAGTTGTTGAAATTTGTTCATTAATGCCTCTCTTATATCCAATATTCGTCAAATAATTTTCTAAAAAGCTATTTGGATGGAAATAATCAAAATTAACATCGCCTATAACCATTCTATTTTTGTTACGAAAGCCACGAATAATATCATTAAAATTATCAAGAAACATTTTTCTTGATGTGCTAGGTGATTTATAACCGCTTATTATGTCAAAATCATGAATTGTTAAATGAAAAAAATCAACATGATGTTGATATCCTGATGTTTCATTTGTTTTATGATTTTGTTTTATAACTGTAGATTTTACATTTTCTTTAACAAAACAAATTACACCTCGGGGTAATTTTGAAGTTTCATGGTCAGATCTAAATGCAGGAACAAAACCATTTATTTGAATATTATCTGGTTTGTTTTCGTGTTTCGGAAAAAATTAATACATCTGCTTGATTATACCATATACATCGCATAATATATGTTTAATATTATTTTTTGATGATCAGACATTTTGATAAATTATTTTAATAATACCCTCCAATTTGTTTTTATAAGAAAAACGTGATTTTTTTCTGTTCTAAGTCTAATAAGTTCACGATTCAAATTAGTGTCTGTTTTTAAGTTCTGTAAAAAATTTAAGTTTCCAAGAATGTATAAATCATTTAAACGGCACACTCTACTAAACGCTACGTGAAGCATAAGTCTAGTAACTCTATAATTTTGTCTTGAATCTATATACATGCTTTATCGTAAGTTTGTCCTTGACTTTTATGAATGGTTATGGTCTCAGCAGGAACTATGGGAAATTGCTCCCTTATAATTTTATATCCCATTCTTTCATTTGCATTTATTGAAACATAACTTTTTACGATTGGAACCAAATTTATGTTGATATTATTTTTGTTTATAAATGGCTGATACATACAACGAATTTTTTAACCTACCCTTTCGTTATTGAAATCCAGCCACAAGATTGATAATTTGTCACTGTTTGGAGTTAACGTTACATCTTTAAGAACACCACAAGCCTCGTTAACTAATCCATCCCCAACATCTATATTAGTTATTAATATTCATTTTATTTCACATTTTGAAAATAATGTATATGGTAAACCCGCACATTGAACTCGATTTTTACTCCTCATAATTTTTTTCAAGTGCTTATTTTTTTTAATCTACTTTACCCATAATATGATCTATTGCATGAGATTTGAAACAAACTTTATCACTTTCCTTGATTTTTTTCTCGTTGTATATATCAAGTAATTTATTTTCAGTATACAATCTAATAGCTTCATTTGGAATATCATTATGGTTTGTGATTCTTGATGAAATTAATGATATATCTTCTGTAGACAATTCTCCATTTACAAAATTATTTAAAGATTTAACAAACAATTTTTCATCATTTTGTCTCATAATTTCTGTTAATTCAAAAAAATATAAATTCTTCCCAAAGTTTATTTTGTGCTAAAATGCTTAACATGGAACTATTCGGTGTAGAACATACTAGTTTGTCCACACGGAGAAAATTTGTTCGGTAACCGTTACCGAAAGTTGTGGTGAAATGTGGATATCGTGGCGTTTTGGGTTTATTTCGCGTAGTGTCAGTATTATTTAATAAGTGTTTAGAAATATTGATGCAATGTACATTAAAAAAGACATATTAGTACTGTAATTATTCAAGTCCCACACTGCAACAGGTGGAAGAAAAAAATTAACGTGAATAATGTAATAAGTGTGGAAGTATTCGATAGAAAATACTATCAACAAAGTAAAATTTCTTCAAAGATAAATTGAAAATTTCAAAGCAGACGCATTAAATTTTCCCATTTACTTGCGCGAGCCTTCACTTTATTCCGAGAATCTTTTCAGTGCAGGACTGGAAGAATTACCGTTCGTTCGGTAACGACTACCAAGTGTATATCAAAGAGCGAACTCGCATCAACATCCCTGTTATTTCTTTCTCACAAGTGATGATACATTCTACTGGTTACTATATGAGGACGACTCAAATCTATACTCCCAGCGTCGTGCGTGCGATTCGTATAATATAGCGATATAGTTTATATGTGTATGCGTGTATTAGTTATAGGAATAGGTTTATTTATGTATGTCTATCTATAGTGTAGCTTTGTAAGTTATAGTAACATTAGTTGGTGTGGGTTTGATGTATATGTAGACAACATATTCATACAATCAATAACGATATTATTTTTTTTTATTCTGTAGAAGCCGTGCGGTACTGAGTACCGAACGGCTTGGTAAATTCTCAAGTCCTGGAGCGTAAACCTTCTTGTCTTTTTAGGACGCTCTCGTGAGCAATGCGGTACTCTGTACCGAGAGGCTTGGTAAACAGTCAAGACCATGCACAATACTTTCTCCTGTGCTTTTAGGAAAATATACCTATCATTTCTTCAAAATCTCTTCGCAGCTCGTTAGATTTTCGTGTAATTCCTTTTACAGTGCTTCACGTGAAAATTTACCGAAAAGCCATGATATCCACATTTCACCACAACTTTCGGTAACGGTTACCGAACAAATTTTCTCCGTGCATAACAGGGGGTAATTGATGCAAATCACCCACTAATATTGCGGAAACACCACCAAAACTATCATTGACACCTTTAACTTGTCTTAATCTAGTATCAACTCTAGCTAGTGTAGTAATACCAATCATAGAAATTTCATCTGGAATTATTATTTGCACATCGTTCATTTTCTCTCTTAATGTATTAGTAACACTTGCAGACAGTTCTGAAATTTGACCACCAAATTGAGTTATGGGTAAAGCAAAAGCAGTGTGAAGTGTGACTTAATTTATGAAAAATGCAGCTTTTCCCGATGGAACACACACCAGAACTTTAGCTGTTTCTGGATTACAATTTTTATTCTCATTTAAAAAGGATGTGATGATTCGATAAATTGCATTAAAAACTTTACTTTTGCCGTCACCGGCTGATCCACTTATGAAAATTCTTAAAGGAAGTTTTTCAATTTAAAAAAAATTTAGAACGTGCATTGTAATAATTCGTTGCTTTAAATTAAATTCATCCATAATTTCTAAATAAAAATTTTTGTTATTAACAAGAGGTACAGTTATCCTCTACTTTTTAGTGCTTTTATATTGATCATCAAAAACTTTACCATGATTAGATTGTTCAAAAATATCAACCTTAAAGTCATCAATATTTAATTTATTTTCAAATTCATTATCAGTGGCATCGTCACTTTCAACATTTGCTTCTGCTTCAGCCATAGCTTCTTCAATTTCATCATCCCCAATTACATTAAATTTTTTACGATTAGTTTGAATTAATGTCAAATTTTTATTATATTTTTCCTCAAAATTTACTTTTTCTACTTCGTTTTCTTCATTTCTCCATGGTAAAAATAATAAGATTTGTTCTCTGTAATAATTATCTGGATCTTGAATCAATTTATACCTCCTATATCTAAGACTGTTAGTTTTAGTTAAATCTGTCGCAAAATCAGCTAGGCACATGTTTTCGAAAATGATTTCTCGATCTGTATATTTATCAAATATATTGGAATAGTAGACATCAGCAAAATCGTCTTTCAATTTATCTAAGTCTTTTTTTCTTTTCAACATTCTAACTCTTTGTTCAATAGGAACAGTATTTATATAAATTTCGGATCTACTAAATTTGCATAAAGGTAATGACAAATTATGATATATGCAGCTTCTGGACTAGATAAAACGTTACTATTGATAAAAACATTTGCAATTTTTCTCAATTTTTGTTTTATATCTATGTTACCATTTTCAATATCTGTGGCTGCTTCGCGTAATAATTTTGAAAGACCTGCGTCAATTTTTGTGACATAATTTATCATATATGATGCACACGAAAATGGATCTAGTACAAATTGTATATCCATATTTGATTCCATTATATTTAAAAGAGTTAAAATGTATGCGTTAATTGCAATGTCGTGACATCTTCTCAAAAATATTTTAGTCCTATTTAATGAAGGTCTTATAGCATCAATATAGTCTTTTTCAGAAATGTTTAAAATAGCTAAAATGTCTTCAAAAGATATATATGTCATTTCGTCAAAATATATTTTCATTAAATTTCTTATTTCTTTTAAATTATTATTTTTTCTTTAAGTCTGTTGTTTCAGTATCTGTTAATGGATCAAAAATAGCTGTTTGCTTTATGACGAACATGGGAAAGTAAAATCTACATTTTTTTAAGCCTTTGTAACATGCAAGTTTGTGAGTGTGTCGTTGTAAAGCGATTAATGGATTTTTTGCATCGTATTGACATGTTATATGTTTATCGATAAACTTTATACATTCATTACGTGAATCATTATTTTTTACGTCGAAAATAGGTGCATTATTACAATATTCAAGATTATGTGTATGGACTGACCCTCTAGCATGAAACTCAATTCTTTCAACAGAATCATTTACAAAATTCTCATCGAGAGGTCCATTTTTGTTTTCTAAAAGCTTTTGTATTTCAGTAAGTTTGTTTTCAATGTAGCGTACACAAGTCACAGGATCATCACGAACTAATTTCGTTTTTGTATCCAAATCAAGAAGTAATGCCTCATTATTAATAATGTTTTTACAAAAATTCAATTTATATAACATTTTGAGCAGTTCTGGAGATTCTTTTTCATTAGCAGAAAAGGTAATCAAAAATGTTGGGATTCCTCAAAAATATAGTAAAGAAAATAATCTCTTTTTGTTTATTTTCCCAATAAGCAGGCGTTCCCCTAACTTGTCTTAGAAATCTAAAACCTTCATCACGTTTTATAATTTCATTAAGGAATTTTACAACTTTAGCTTCTTTCGCACTTATTAAATTTTGTGTCTTGTGTTTCCTTAAACAGATATCAAGATTTGAAATGACAGAAAATTCAATTCTTTTATCGGCCATGTATAAAATATTTATAGGAATGCAAGCTCTTCTATCTGTACGTCGACATAATGATGTAACGCGTTCAGAATATGACAATTTTCCTTGGGGATCCATAGGAAATCCAACCATAAATTAAAGGTTGGGAAACTTCATCGATATTTTTCATAACATGCCATGGAAGAGGAAATTTTCCTTGTCCCAGTTCCATCTCAATTATTTGATTATTAATAATTTTATTTCTGTCAACAATTAGGATTTCCTTATTATTCTCAAAATTATAATCAATTTCATCATTTTCAATATTATAATTGCTTTTTTTAATTTTAGAAATATTCATTTCATCGTTCGGATCGACAATAAAATTTACTTCATTTTCATAAGATTTATCATAACGTTGAAAAAAATCTTCATCAATTACTATATCATTTTCTATATATAAAGGTGTATTTTTCAAATATTGAAGAGCTTCCCAAATCTTTGATGGTCTTATAGTTTCAAACATATAATGCGATGTATGGTCTTCGTGTGTTTTAAGCATGATTTGAATCGTCGATAATTGATCGAATCTTCGAGGAAGAATATTGATCATTTCATTAATTTCGACTTTTATGTAAACAACACTTTCTTTTGAAGACAATTGTGAATTTAATGAATAAGGCAATAAAGGTATTATTTGTAGAAACGTTAGAATTGGTGAAACTAGACGCTGTTCGGCTTGTGACAAATTTTTTAAAACTTCTGCGATGTCATGAAAGTTAAGATTTTAATTTGCCGCCATTTTTGGTAATTCACCTTTTTCTAACATATTTTTCACACGTTTCACATACAAATTTTGATTCATTATTGATAATTAATGTCATGAATTGATCAATATCAATGCTGCTTTCAAATAAAATAATTTTAATATTTTCTTCCCTCCATTTAACAACAGATTTAGGAAAAAATAAATTATCACAACAAACACCCCTACCGATAGAAATCTCTGAATATGCATTTAAGATTCTCAGGCTCTGAGAAGCTTCAGAGAATACTCTCCGCAGGCTTTCAGGTAGATATTTTTAAAGGTCCAGGTAGCTCGTTTAAATGGCCTGACGGCTTTAAATTTTAAAATGTGCTTTTCGAAATATGAATTCGGTCATAAATAACAAGCCATGAAACTAAATTGTAAGATTAGCCGACACTCTGTGAGGGTCTTTTGTTAAGCTTTCAGATTAAAATTTAGAAATCGATTTTTTTTTAATTTCATCGTAGTTGACAGGGTAAAACATCAAAATTTGGAATCTAAGAATTTCAGCGATTAAAAATGTATGTAACTTATTTCGAAAAGTTCAAAATCAGTACTTGAAACATCAAAAAGTGAGAACTAATTTAACGTCTGTGATATATACAGGGTGTCCACGCCAGGGCTTACCAAAAATTATGCAACCCGCTGTACACGGCCATAAGAATAGCATTATCGTGTAAGACGGAATGCATAATTTTCGGTAAGTCCTGGCGTGGAAACCCTGTATACACACACACACACACATTCGTTCTTATTTTTTTATGTTTCTATTTATATATATATATATCAGTTCCGCGATTATACATTTCACGCCGTCAAGGCGGACGCAGACTTCTGAATCTCCAGTGTCTTCATAACCGAATTGTTTTAAGTACAGCTTACATCGCTGCGAATGGCAGAGAGCTTCTCCTAAAGATGGTCAGAAACCACGAGATGATTGGCGAAGGAGCGTTCCTTTACAAATCTGCGGAGCAAGCTGCCGAGACCCTTGGCCTGAATTTTAACATCAGAAGTGAAGAAAGTGCATTACTCCATCTAGATGCTTCACGTCTAAAAGCCGGAGTGAAGAAAGCAAAGGTTGGAAAATTTCACCAAGAGCTACTCGACAAGCATATGCACGGCAACTTTCACAGAAATGTAGAAAAACAGACCTTGTCGAAGGAGCAAACTTTTGCTTTCCTCAAATCATCAGGGCTCGATTAAGGTACAGAGGGCTTTATTTTCGCATGCCAGGACGGCGTAATCTCCACCTTAGCATATCGCGCCCGCATTTTATGTCAAGAAGTTCCCAGTGATAGGTGCAGAGCGTGTCATGCACACGCTGAGTACCTAGAACACATACTATCGGGGTGTCCGATCCACGCAGAAACAACGTATATATATAGACATAATGCGGCCCTAAGAGTACTTTATTACCACCTTTGTCGCTCTCACGGTGTTGGTCGCGACCCTGCCCTGCCGAACGCTCCAAGGGATATAGAGTCAATTCTCCGAAACGAGAAGTGCCAGATTTTCTGGAACTACGATTTTCGGGCAGCAGTCTCCATTGCGCACTCGAGGCCTGACATTGTTCTCCAAGACTTCGAGAAACGAACGATATTCGTGATCGAATTCTCGGCTCCGTCCGAATACAACATCACTGCAAACGAGAAAGAAAAAGAGGAGGGGTATCAAGACATTAAAAGAGAGCTGCAACGACTGTACGCTAAATATTCGGTAGGAGTAATTGTCCTTGTGATAGGCGCTCTCGGAGGTGCGAAATTATCACTGGTTCGTAACCTTGAAGCCATACCCGCGTGCCAAAAATATGCCAAGGCACTTGCGAGATGGATACAGAAAGCTGTCATCCTTGGGTCGCTTCGTGTCCTTAAGACACTTGAGGGTTTCGGCGGCCTGTCGTTGTGATTTCGTCGTGCCCTGTGACCACCCATCTCACGGATGTGGGACGTGGCCATAGGTGTATTTTACCGCGGTTGTACTGGGGGCCATTGAAATTTTTTCTAGATGGCAGTTGCTCTTAGTGGTACCCTGCGGTGGTTGTTTAACTTTTTTGTTTAATTATATATATATATCCCGGACGAGCCCCCATTCGGTTTTTCGGTTTCGATTCCCTTGTAATAGAACCGAAGGGCTTATGACTAAGCCAGCGAACGCGTCCTCGGGTTGCGGATAGATGGTCCCCGTACCAATGGTTTCTGCTGAATATATTTACAATAATTAATAAGCAGTCACGGACAATTGTCCAGGGATGATCCCGAAGGAGTAACCCCTAAGCGAAGGCGTGAGAACCGTGCCGAAAGCTGAATGGCACCTGGGTGAGGTGTCTTTAACGGTGACTCTGGGATACCGGGCGACGTCTCAGCGTATCAGCCTTATTCTTGCACGCGGGGCTCTACAAGGATAGACGAAACCTTTCCCTACCTGCTCATGGGAACAACAATGAAACCAACAAACCACCAAAATGTTGTAGATGCGGTTCAAAACGATCGAACGCGCAGAGCACCCGACAATGGATTGGCAAACAATGCCGATCATCCTAGAGTTCAGGCTGCTGAAAATAATTTATATGGAAACACGACGACGCACCGGCGAAACGCCCATATTGAGTGGACGGATCAACTTAAGAATGACGTGCTAGACTGCTACGATGCCAGTATTATCTCTGTTCGCGGAGGCTTTATGGCGCGTATGCATACTCTGTGGTGCCAGAAACACCCAGAGCTTCAACACGTTTCGCATCAGTCTTTGCGAAATCAAGCCGACTACATCCGGAAAATGGATATGTACGCGGAGCGCTTCCTCTACCGCTGCTTGAACAAGCTGCAGACGAAGATGAAACGACATTAAGACCAACCGCAGAAAGCAGGCACCTTCTGGAAAATGATCGCAATTTCAGTACAAGAAGGAACATCAATATGCAAGTTCCTCTTAAGCCCCAAGATCTGGCTGAAATGGATGCCTCCCTTCGTGGAGATATCTCGCAAGAGTCCGACCTCTGGACCATCAATTGCTCAGTTTATGGTGCTGCGAGAGCTTTGGCTGATTCAAATCGAAGGCTGAAACCGACGATGAATCAAAAGACAAGAAGACGCTTGCATCAACTGAACAAGAAAATTGGATGGGCAAGACAGAATGCGTCCCGTGTTCAATGTGTGATTGACTACATAACATCTGGTAGACCGTTCACGGAAAGGGTTCGAAAGTTCGCCCTACAACTAAGGACCTTGAATCACACACTGAACAAGTCAAAGCTGCTGACAATCAAGCAGCATATTGTTGACAAAATAAGGCTGTTATCTGACGCAAGGAGGAGGATACAGAAGAGGAAGAGATAGATCAGGGAGAATCAACAGTTTCTTGCTGACCCATCACGCCTCTTCAGTGATCCACCTGTTTTTGTAAAAAATTCACCCAAGCCCAAGTAGGTAGAGACTTTTTGGAGAGAGGTGTACAAGATCCCGAAAACACTAGAGTTGAAAGAAGATACTGACAATATCATCCGCTTCAAGAAGTTTTGCGACAGCCTCATAAAATCTGAGGAGGAGTGCCCATCAGTCACTGCTGAAGAGGTGAAAAAAGCACTTAGAGGGACGAAGAACTTTTCCGGTGCTGGACCAGATTGTATCAAGAACTTTTGGTGAAAGAAATTTACTTCTATACACCAACATTTGGCCCGCATATTCACCTCATATTTAAAGTCGGAGATGCCCATTCCGCAGTGGGTGGTGTTAGGACGCACTATACTCCTACCGAAAAAAGGCAAATTGTCCAAACCAGAGAATTATAGGCCAATAACTTGTTTGAACACACTGTATAAGATCTTTGCAGCTGTCCTAAACAACAGGATTGTTCGACGAATTGAGCCTGTATGGCGCGGGATGTACGAACAACGAGGCTCGAAAAAAGGTGTAGCAGGCTGTCGAGAGAACCTGCTGATTGACGGGTGTGTCTGTGAAGACGCTACAGTCCATCAGCGCGTCCTGTCAATGGCCTGGATTGACTACCGGAAAGCTTTCGATTCAACCTCTCATAGACTTATCATCTGTCTGTTGGAAAGCTTGAAGGTACATCCACACATAGTGAGATGCATAGAGAGATTGATGCGTCTTCGGAAAACTAGATTTACCATCTCATCTAGGAATCATGGTCTGACGACGAACAAGGTCAACTTCCAGAGGTGCGTCTTTCAAGGGGATAGTATGAGCCCTTTGCTTTTTTGCATCACACTTCTGCCTCTATCTCTTGAACTACGAAATTCTCTTGGATACCTCTATGGCGACACTAATCAGCGTGAGCATAAGGTCTAGAGATGGGACAACCGAATGTTCAGCTACTGTTTGAAATCCGGTATACTGCTATACCTGCTGCAGTACTTTTTACTCTTAAGTTCGGTTCCGGTATCTTACTGTCGCCGGATTATTTGGGCAACGGAAAATCCGGCCGGATTTTCCTGTCGAGCTACGAATCCGGTGGACTTCGGGGCCTGCTACCTGAATTCCTGAAACCCCTAAAAGGGTCAAATTTCCTTGTTCACCTTCACAGTTCATAATATATCCTGTATAGGCTGTATAATTACGGTTAAGGATCTTCTTATTTTCTCAACTTCTTATTACGGATTTGTCATAGATAATTTCTCAATTTAATATTCAGGAACAAGCCGAACGATCTTTGATAATTATAGATTAGGAATTGTTGACCAATTATTAGAGCAAAATGAATGCATCGGAATGTAAAAAATGTTCATTAAATATGAAGTTTACATTATTTAAATATCTTTAAACAAGTATTTAAGGTGAAAATATAATCAGTTTAAATTAAAAAATGAACGTGCATTATATAAAATTATAAATGAGAAGAGGAATAAGGGAATTAAGGATTCATGATTCATATATCATTCCCTGAGAAAAATATTTCTTTGATTGAAATAAAACCTTTTGTTTAAAATTTTTATTTGCTAAATTTAAGTAGTAGTTGAATTAAGTCAAGCGTATTCAAACAAAATTTTTCTCAGTGTAGAAGAAGCAATGAAATTGAAGACTTCAAAACTTTAGACAATTCATTACGTTTTTTTGACATGCATATTAATTTACATTTTCACTGGCTTGCGCCCTTCATTACAGTAAGAGAATAAAATTTATACATATGGATAACAAGGATATTACGACGGGTTGGGTATTTGAGTTACATAACTTACGCCGGACTGATATCTAAGATAAATTATGTTCTTGAGCGTCATTTTCTACACGAAGCCTAATTTATAATTCAGCTTTAAAAACATCTCTAAGATATTAATTCATTTGGGCTTCTAAAAGCTTATTTGAATCCAAATAATTTTAATTTATAGGTACCTACTTGCTAACTTTGTATTGAATTTGTTAGTAAATTTGTATAACCACATGCGATACATTACTAGAAACTGATGTATGCAAATTTATTTCAGAAGTTTTTTACAATAATATATATAAATACTGACTTCTCTGAAACTGATGGTACTGATAATTGATAAGGAAAAACATTTCATCGCTAATAACAAACACTATCAATACTCGATTTCGTTTTTCAATTTGAAGAACACAGAACTCGTTGCACTTTTTTGTTACGAATAATTAAAGCATTTTAAACTTCATTATTGCTTTCACAATTCACATCGATAACAGCGTCGTGCGACATTATACACAAATCACAATCATTCACCCATACATTTTTTAACAATTTTTACAATAATAATCGCTAGTCCTGTCTTGAGAGAACGTGAATTCAATATAGAACCACAAATTTGATATAATAATGTTACATAATTGTTAACACTAATCTAATAAACGAAATCAATTCTGTTTGGAAAATTTGTTTAAATCAAGTCAACTGTATTTAAAGACATTTTTTGGTGTGGACTAAATAATACAATCATTTTATCAGTTCCATTTTTTACACCATGTTTTCACACTTCATTTTAAATAACCTCTTATGATTTCACTCAAATGCCATCTTTAGTCTCCAGACATAAAAGTATTTTACTTTTGTTAACTTAGAATCAATTCTGGTAAAAATATTATTAATACTGTATTTTTCTCTTTTTACAATTTCCAAAAGATTTAAAAACAATAACATTTCTCATGCCCAGTCCACTTCCCTGAATTAAAAAAAAATGAATAAATTTTATGTAAAACATTCCTATTCTCAACTTAATAAAAATTTATGATTCCTTTCAACAGATTTGTGAGTATTGAAGAAGACATCCAAAATTTGGAAATTTTACATCCTAATTTACAAAAAATTTGTGTGAATTTTTACAAAAATTTCGCTTTCCTCTGTATACATATTGAAAAATATTAGACGGTTGCCCCGCCGCGCCAACCCGCCGCCGCCAGCCAACTTGCTTCAAAACCGCGCCGCCGCTGATTCGAATTCGGCGCCGTCGGCGTGGCGGCGTATCGGCTCGTCGATGCAATCTTAAGTTTACATGGTACCAGATTTAAATAAATATTTTATGCTGGAAATTGATCTTTTGTTCCTTCTTATTTTTATATTTTCCAAGCTGTATGTAAAAAAAAATATACGAAACTAGACCGTCAGGCTGTACACTGGGAATGAAATGACTTTTTTGGTTCAAAATAACGTACAGTCCACAAATATTGACCGATTTTGACCAAAAATGTTTTTAAAAAAGCCGATAAGGTTCCAAAGAGGGTTGTCGTGCCTGCTTTTCAATTAAGGCTTTCAATTTTTTCTTATAAATAAACAAATATGACGAAAAAATGACCATTTCTTCTATTTGACGTTCCCGGTGCTCGTCAATAACTGCGAAATTGTTGAAATCGCCTTAGTTCCATAAAGTAACATTCGTTAACGATGTTCCAATATTGTATAATGAACAAACAAATTTCTTGTAAAAAATTATTTATTTGTTAATGTTATAAACAAATTTGATATACAAGTGCATAATTCAGGCATTTTTTGACAGAAAAATTCGTTTTTTTTCTATGTCAGTTTTTTTAATTAGGAGCTTTGT
>CAKNXH010061298.1:0-27828 GCA_932178445.1 Andricus quercusramuli
GTAGAGGGTAGAGTGTAGAGTAGAGTAAAGAGTAGAGTAGAGTAGAGGGTAGATAGTAGAAAGTGGAGAGTAGAGAGTAGAGAGTAGAGAGTAGAGAGTAGAGAGTAGAGAGTAGAGAGTGGAGAGTAGATAGTAGAGAGTAGAGTATAGAGTAGAGTGTAGAGTAGAGTACAGAGCAGAGAAGGGAAAGTAGAGAGTGGAGAGTAGAGTAGAGTACAGACTGGAGAGGGGAAAGTAGAGAGTAGAGTAGAGAGTGAAGAGTAGAGAGTAGAGAGTAGAGAGTAGAGAGTAGAGAGTAGAGAGTAGAGAGTAGAGAGTGGAGAGTAGAGAGAGTAGAGTAGAGTAGAGTAGAGTAGAGAGTAGTGTGTAGAGTAGAAGGTAGAGTAGAGAGTAGAGTGTAGAGTAGAGTACAGTAGAGTACAGTAGAGTACAGAGTAGAGGGTAGAGTGTAGAGTAGAGTACAGAGTAGCGAGGAGAAAGTAGAGAGTGGTGTAGAGAGTGGAGAGTAGAGAGTAGAGAGTAGAGAGTGGAGTGTAGAGAGTAGAGAGTAGAGTAGAGAGTAGAGCGTAGAGTAGAGTACAGAGTAGAGTGTAGAGTGTAGAGTAGAGTAAAGAGTAGAGAGGGTAAAGTAGAGAGTAGAGTAGAGAGTGGAGAGTAGAGGGTAGTGAGTAGAGAGTAGAGAGTAGATGGTAGAGTAGAAAGTAGTGTGTACAGTAGAAGGTAGAGTGGAGAGTAGAGTGTAGAGTACAGAAAGTAGAGAGTGGAGAGTAGAGTAGAGTACAGACTGGAGAGGGGAAAGTAGAGAGTAGAGTAGAGAGTGAAGAGTAGAGAGTAGAGAGGAGAGTAGAGAGTAGAGAGTAAAGAGTAGAGTAGAGTAGAGAGTAGAGAGTAGAGAGTAGAGAGTGGAGAGTAGAGAGTAGAGAGAGAGTCTGTAGTCTGTCTGTCTGTAGGCACGATAACTTTCGAAAAAATGATCAGATTGGGTTTTGCTTCGGCACACTTTTTTAGGGCCTAAAAAGAAAGAACAAGTTCGTTAACCAGCTATTTGGGATGAAAATTCAAAAAGTGAGCACATTTTGAAAATTTTTGAGAACACTTTTTTTGAAGATTTGGGAATTCTATGGACGGTTATTAGTAGTAAGCAAAAGGGGGAAAAAAATATCCTAATGACTTTTTCAGATAAAAGAAAAATTACCAGAGTTATAGCATTTTCAAAATTCCAAAAAACAAACGAAAATGAACATTTTAAGCCGAAAAACGCACGTTATGAAAAAAAGTCTGAAGAAGAAAAACGTTAATTTTTGGACACCTTACAATATTTCCATAACAACTTTTTGAATTTTGCAAA
Source organism: Andricus quercusramuli (assembly GCA_932178445.1). Taxonomy (NCBI): domain Eukaryota; kingdom Metazoa; phylum Arthropoda; class Insecta; order Hymenoptera; family Cynipidae; genus Andricus; species Andricus quercusramuli. Next base: position 1,349 of record CAKNXH010061298.1, read on the forward strand.
AAATAAAAAATTCAAATTCTGATCGCACAACAAAATAATGAGAAATCAAAAATTTCATTTTGCTGTGAAACTATGCAAGATACGACAAAAGATGATAGGACCAAAATTATGCACCTAAGAAAGATCTACAAATTTGTTATTATTCAGTTTTTGATATGACGCGTAGTTTTTGTTTCATTCATAAAAAACAGCATTGAAAATAGAAAAAATAAATTTTTAGACGAATAACACAAGCTACGAAAAACATGACGGAGCCAACATTTGTTCATTCAAAGAAGAGGTACAAATTTGTTATGAATCGTGTTCTAATAGGATGCGTAGTTTTGGTTTTATTCGTGAAAATAACATTGACAGTAAAATAAATCAAATTTTTGGAAAACTTTGGAAAAATCAATTTTGGTTGTAAGAATATATTCAAAATTAAAAAAATAACTTTTTTGAAAAACGGAAAATCTAAAATAACATTTTAAATAATAAAATTTGTCGCCTAATTTATATAATTATTCTTGATTTGAAAACAAATACAAATCGCGAAGCGCGAGTATCTGGATGAGAATGTGTTCCTTAAGGTCGATAGAACCTTGAGTGAATAAATTTCCTTTTCAGTCTAAAATAAAAACAAATTTAACAATCACTTCATATGTAGAGGTTTTGATAATTTTCTAATATTTGGAAATAAACTTTTTCTTTTCATCGAAATCGAATACGAAGTTCAAAGATCTAGAGGAATCGAGCGCGAAGCGCGAGATCCAACAGTCGCGCGCACTAGGCGCGCTCAAACTTGCGAGCGAAGCGAGCTGCGCGCGATCCAAGCGCACGTCCCATTCTTCGATGCAGTCCTTCAATTTGACATCGAAAAAAAAAACGAATTTTTCTGTCGACAAATGTCTGATTAATACATTTCTTTATTACCTTTGATTTGAAGAAATCATACAATGTATCAACTAATTATGAATGTTGTTGAAATTGTCATGTAATTCCTAAATGAAAGGACTGCCATTGAAAAAAATTATAATTTTTCTGCCGTCAAATGCCCTTATAATACATTAGGAACTTTCTGATAATTTCAGGAAAATTCCTACTTTTTCGATTAATCGTATGATTTTTTAAACGAATTTAGAGGGTAGAGCGTAGAGTAGAGTACTCTCTACTCTCTACTCTACTCTCTAGAGTAAATTGAAATGAATTGTAACAATCACTAATAATAATAAAATAATAAAATAATAAATACTAATAATATATATACTGTGTGAGTTAATACTTGTAAGCAAGATATTTTTCTCAAGCCCGTTGCAAAATATTAGATATTATCCATAAGAAATTAATTTGAAAAATTTCAAGTAGACATTTATTATCATTTCTTAGCTGGCCCCGTTTTTATCGGAGAAAACGCTTGGCAGAGAGTTTTTCAGAAAAATCTAAGCTGTTCCTTAGCTCAATTCACTAACGCGTGCGCTATATTTAGGTTCTAGGATCGGTTTGAGGTACGTTAGGTAGGGTTCGATTCCCCAGCGAGGGCGATTTTTGAAAGCGTTTGAGCGTGCGATCTATGAGTAAGTCTCTGTGTTTGTATTGTGTATGAATGATCGTAAATGAAGTGCAGTAAGCATATATAAAATAATTTTTTCCTTTTCAAATCGAGGCTCATTTCACATCATTTTTGTTATCGAAAGTTTCGAGCTAAACTATTTATGAATCGTATATGGAATACGTGTAGTGCATGTATACATACATATGCATCTATGCGTTACAATGCGAAATCGGCAAAGTTACTCTTCATAGAAGTGAGGCTCACTACAGGAAATAGTAAGTCTTCACGGAGAAAAATTGTATTAGTCTGCTGAAGTTGCAGGATTTCCAGTTAAAATAGGGACAGCATATCTTTTCTGTCATGCTTACCGAATTTTCTGCAGAGTTTACTAAATTTTCCGTAATTTAACAAATTTACGAAGACTTTATGCAAAATTTACATACTTTTTGATTAAATTTTACAATTCAAGTTGTCAATTTGACAGAAAAGTTCAGTAAATATTACAGAAAATACCCGTTAATTCATCAGATAACTGAAAATTCTGTAAACTCTGCCGAAAATCCAGTAATCTTTGCAGAAAATTTATGCTGTACTTATTTCAACATTGAATTCAGTTTGACATTGAAAAAAAACTGATTAATACATTCGTTTATTACCTTTGTTTGAAAAACTCATACAATGTATCAACTAATTATGAATGTTGTTGGAATTGTCATGTAATTCCTAAATGAAAGGACTGCCATTGAAAAAAACCAATTTTTCTGCCGACAAATGCCCTTATAATAAATTCGTTTAAAAAATCATACGATTAATGGAAAAAGTAGGAATTTTGCTGAAATTATCAGAAAGTAAAGTAGAAAGAAAGTAAAGTAAAATTATCAGAAAATAAGCGCATTTGATGGCAGAAAAATTATTTTTTTTTTCAATGGCAGTCCTTTCATTTAGGAATTACATGACAATTTCAACAACATTCATAATTAGTTGATACATTGTATGATTTCTTTAAATCAAAGTTAATAAAGAAATGTATTAATCAGACATTTGTCGACAGAAAAATTCGTTTTTTTTCGATGTCAAATTTTTTAATTAGGAACTTCATGATAATTTCAGCAAATTACAATGAATACAACAGATTTCCGGAAGATGTAAAAAATATTTTTACAATTTCATAAACATTTCGTAATGATTGTAAAACAATGAAAAAAATACAAACATGTCAAAAAGGGTACATTTCAGAGATTTCAAAACATTGCAAAGATATCAAACCGGTTATTGCAGCGACAGCCCCTGAGTTGTGCAAACATGCACAGTTTGTGTCAAATGCGAATCAATCTGATATTTTCGGAGAAAATTGGGCGACAAATATTATCGATATCTTACACGTTTGTATAATCTGCCGTTTATACAGAAAGCTTGTATATTGTCATTTAATGTACAAAAGGTACTTCTTTCGCCGTAAGTTTGCCACCCAACAGACCTTTTGGGAATTTACCCACTCTTTTGGGTAGGGGCCCCTAGTTTTCGTATACGGTGTGTTCGTCCCTGAATGTATAGTAGTTTCTTCCTCCTCCGCTAGGGTCGCGCAAAAGAATTCTTAACACGCTAACTGAGTTTACCTGCTACTACCCTAATAGCACGGAACGTCCCCGGAACGTTCCATTGGAACTTTCGGAACGTTCCAGCGGAACGTTCCTGGAACGTTCCAGGGAGGTGTAAAATGTCCGCCGCTTGGGAACGTTCCAGGAACGTTCCACTGGAACGTTCCAAACATAAATTAACGTTATTGTTATTATTATCAATAAAAAACGCGTAAAACGTGAGTGATAGGTCAAAATCGATGTAAATTTATGATACGGTTATCATATTATAGTGTAGTATATGCGTTACTCAAAATTCAAAAATGACATCCATTCTTACCTATCTCTTACGGTAAACGAGATAATTGTTGTTAAAAACAACAATAATGGAAGGTTCCCCTCAGGTCCCAGTGGAACGTTCTTGGAACGTTCCCAAGAGCGGACATTTTACACGTTGCGGGAACGTTCCTGGAACGTTCCGTGCTATTAGGGTAGTATAGTAGAACACTGTACCACAAAAAAGTAATTTTTCTTATTTCCATTGTTACATGAAAAATAGATTTTTTCCCGAAAAAAGCGAGCTGTACCGACAGTCTATATACCCTTCAGATCATTTACACAAAAAATCAGACAAAATGGCTTCGCCGTTTGGCCTGAATCCATTATCTACGATTTACACTCGATTTCCAGGGCCCTTAACGAGTTGTTGCATCCGTCACCTCAATTAATCAAACTTGAATAACTTTTGGTTAATCTATCTAAATCAGTTTTTAAATTAATAGAGGACTTATTTTGTTTTTAATATAAAGCATTTCCATGAATTCTCTCTTTCTCTCATTACTATCACTATGTAAAATTTCAACATTATCCCAGTCAAACTCATGGCCCACATCAACAAACCCTCTCGTATGTCTAGCAAGAACACTCTTATAACAACGTCCTAAACGAACATCACTTTTGTGCTCCTCCACCCTAGTATTGAGAAGTCTTCCAGTCTGTCCCACGTAAGTCATCTTACAGATCTTGCAAGTGATCTTGTAAACAACACCACCCTTTTCAAATTTATCTAAAGGATCTTTACCAAAAGTTATTATTGAATCCATTTTAAATGGTATACGGATAATAGTATGAATATTAAATTTTTTCAACATGAATTGAATAGTTTTAGAAATTTGACCAAAAAAAGGAAGAACAAAAGTATTAAAAGAACTATATTCTGCTAATTCCTTCTGATTATCTGTAGCTGAAATGTTACTTTGTTTTTTTTTGATTTGTTGAATTCTAATTGTGATTTGTTGCTCAACTAACTTTTTTGGGTAATGATTCAGAAAAAGGATATTCCTAGCAATATTAAAATTATCTTTGTGGGACAAACCTAGAGCCCTGTCGACTAAGTTTTTGATGACTGCAATTTTGTTTTGAAAAGGATGAGCCGAAAAGAAATTGAAAATTCTACCTGAATATGTATTTTTCCTATTATATTATATTGTATATACCAATTGGTAATAATATTACCATCCTGACCTTTAATTACTTCTACGTCCAAAAAACTGATTTTTGATTGACCCACATTCAGATCTGAGGTATCGAAGAGATAGCGTCGTCGCTCGGTCGCTGTTCCCACCTGTTTTCATTTTCTTCCCTTGATAAGGGTGCTGTGTGAGCACCGAAACGTTGGTAAATACTCTGCATGCTTTTTTATTGTGATTTGATAATAATAAAAATAAAAAAGACGAAAGAAATAAAAAAGAGAAGGAAGGGGATTTGGTTGGTTGCCTTCTCATTTTTCTGTCCTCTTTCTTATTTTTGTCCAAAGAAACAAATTTTCTTATTTTGTTTTTTAGGAATTGCAATAGGAGCATTTTGTGGTGGTTGTCCAAATTTTATCGTTGAATTCTTGTTTTATTTTCAGAAATTCTATATATTTACTTGATTATTGGACGTTAAATGAGATTTTGAATTTGATTTTAGTCTGATTCAGAATACTTGAATTTTAATTTCTTTGAAACCTATGCTCAATCTGAATTTGAATTCCAAACAAATTTTAACATTTTTTTCGGAAAAGAACTTGCAGATAGTCTTTCCAAATACATTTGTAGCATACCGAATACTGCTTACATTGCCGGGTTCAGTTGCAGTTGCGGAAGGATCGTTTTCGAAACTAAATATTATAAACAATTATCTACGAATAACAATGGCAAGTACATTTCACTTGAAATTCTATGCGTATCGTAACAGCGATCTGCAAAAAATGCAGCAATAAGTTGAACGAGATGTTAATTTGAATCTATCACTGAATGTTTAAATCAAATTGACTATGCTGTGCAATGAAATTCATTAAAAGCTAATTTTTATGTAGACTGCAACATAGATATGAAAGATCTCTTTATGAAAATAAATCATATATAAAAATAAATAAATATACTTATATATAATGATACAAAATGAGTTATAATAACAAATTAAATTTTAGAGGGTAGAAAAAGGGTGAAGAGGCGGCATGAAAATATTTGCACACGGGCGGCCAAATGTCTAGGCACGGCCCTGTTAGTGTGTTTAGGAGATTTGAAAGATTGTAAATGACACTACGTAGTAAAATGAAGAAAATTAAATGATGTCAACTTGTTCCAAGCGACAGCGAAAATATAGGTTGATTCAATTGAAATTCAATTGAAATGAATTGTATTTTTTTTTCACATTTAAAGAATCAAAATCAAGGATTCTTATTCTTCTACATTGGATAATTGCTCCATTTACTTCAGAATGGTAAATCTAGTCCAATCTATTTTAATGTAAGCCTTCTTATAGAATAAATGCATTTCTTTGTTAAATTAATCACTTGTGCATTGTCGGAAATTTAATAAACTTTTCCTAGCTTGAAACACTAACTTCTTGTCTCTGAAAAATCTGATTTTAATTTGAATGTCTACGACTCTGTTGCTAATATTGATTGTTCACCGAGGGTGCGCGTTGCGTATCTCACCTACAGCGATATATACGCACATAGGAGAGTCTCACAGAATTCACTTACTCGACTCCCACTTTCAGTCCAGTATGATCTATACATTTGCCAGGTCAGCATTTTTCTATAGCTTTTGGCCAGCTTGCAAATTCGAATGTTTTGTACATATAGTTTCTCCTAAGTGATTATATATATATAATCAAAATGATTAGGAGAAACAAATTGCGCATGAGTTAAAACGCTACCTGCATTCGGAACACAGAACTCATTCCTAAGTGGTAGCTAATAAACAATACCGTGTTTAGTTAGGTCGTTCATCTGTTGTTAAGTTAGTGCAAAATGGAAATTCGCGTCCGTAAACCTTTTTTTCTACGTACAAAAACGGCTAAGTGATCGAGCGGGGGGAAAAATTACCAAAAGATGACCAGGAAGCTAAAATTATCAAAGAATTAGAAAAATTGAGGTTAGAATCAAAGGGGAGTGGTAGAAGAAGTGACCGGGGAAATATAAGGAAAGATAAGGTCGTCCAAGAAGGAGGACAGTTAAACGGAGTGAAAGATATATGTTTACCCTGCCTAGTGTTTTATTACGTCATTGAGCCTTTCTTATCGAAGTAATGGAACAGTGAGGAGAAATCTTAGAAAAAAAGTACTAGAAGTCTGTTATTCGTGATCGAATTATTATTATTTCAATAAGTTGCGAAACAGTTACTGCTGCGATAATGTCTGGCTTTCACTCTTGTGGAAAACGAATATGAAAACGCTAAAGATGTATGAAGAAAGTATGTCAGTTAAGAAAGAGGTATGTTTATATGTGTAGTATCATGTCAAATTTATAATTATAGTAATAAGAGCAGAGAAATCGCTACGAAAAATTACAAGTGTATTACGAAGCATATTTCAATTATTCTCTTGACATAAGACTAGTGTATTTTCTCATGAAGATGAAATATTACATGTTTGTTTTTTTCATACTAAAAAATCATTGAGAAGTGAGAACCTATAATATTCAACAGATATTCCAATTATATTTTTTCGATTACATTAATTCTAAATAATAATCAATACACTATCGTAAAAAATGCGCTAAATATTTTCATGTGAAGTCATTTTCGTCCATTCAGGAAGAATATACTGTACAAGTAGTCTAAATTTAGATGTTTTTATGTGATAAAATGAGTGTCCCCATGCAAGAACAAGAAAGATTTTTCTAGCGCGGTGGCGTTGGCCCCTGACGACTAAAAATCGAAATACGAAATTTTGAATTTTAATATATAGATTATTGTAGATAATTACATTCCGCATCTATTTTTCCTCTGCAAGAAGATCATATCTTTTTTATATTTTTGAAAAATTGCAAAAAACTCTGTTTTTTTAAAGTCAATTTTCAATCCGATTTTTTCCTTCAATTCGTGCTCAAATCCACAGTTTTTGGAATTTCTTCATAAAATTTGTAGGAAGCATTCCTTGTAGTATTCTTCTTATAACCGTTAGCAATAAAAAATTTCAACTTTATTCATAACAATATAAAACATTATTTTGTAGGCTATTGCATAATTCGTCCCACAAAACGTTTGAGCGTTTCGTTTATCGAGGAAAGTTCGAGCAATCAAAAACTTCCTATGAAGAAGTTATTCAAAAAAGTACAAAGAAGTTTTCTGCAAAGGCTTTTTTCAAATAAATCAATAGGTAAAAAACTGTGAACGCTAAACTTTAAGCGCGCGACTGATCGTCTATATGCGTGGATTATGCCAAGTCAAATGACGTTTAGGCGGGTTATAGGGGGTCAGGCTTAAAAATAAATAATAATACTTCAATTGACATAAAATATGTTAAATTTTTATTTATTTATCGAATAGCCATGTTAATAACTATTTATATAAATAGAAGTACAGACGTACTCTTCGCCCTGCGTTAAAAATTTTGTTTTAAAAAACTTTATTACGGAATTATTATTGAAATTATTACCAAAACACGCTTTCATCACGATATCTGTACAGAAGTTTAAAATATAAAGAACGGGAACCTCATTTTTTTTAGCTTCTATCGAAAGAGAAAAAAAACTAAATATTATACGTACTCTATTTCTGCATGTTTTCTTAACATTTCTAGCCCACGCTTCTTCATTAGTTGTTCGTTTCCTCCCTCTAGAAGAACCTTGAGATTCGCTTTCCATCATAGAAATTTGAAAATTCGTTTCGATTATAATTTGACTATTATAAATTTTATTTTCACTCAAGCTAAAACTCACAATACGCGTACGATGCGCACAACTCGGTACTCAGAATAGAAATGATGTATTTTGTTTTAGTTCTTTCCTCGATAAACGAAACGCTCAAACGTTTTGTGGAACGAATTATACAATAGCCTAGAAAATAATGTTTTATATTGTTATGAATAAAGATGAAATTTTTTATTGCAAACGGTTATAACAAGAATACTATAAGGAATGCTGCCTACAAATTTTATGAAGAAATTCCAAAAACTGTGGATTTGAGCACGAGTTGAAAACAAAAATCGGATTAAAAATTGACTTAAAAAAAAGAGCTTTTTGCAATTTTTTAAAAATCTAAAGAAGATATCATCTTCTTGCAAAGGAAAAAATGATGCGGAATATAATTATCTACAATAATCTATGTTTTGGAATTCAAAATTTCGTATTTAGATTTTTAGTCGTCGAGGGCCAATGCCACCGCGCTAGAAAAATCTATGTCTTGTTCTTGCATGGGGACACTCAAATAACTCGTGAAGTGATAAATATTTTCCAATGTTCTTAAGCTTACTTTAAAGCATAATTTATATAAAATTTCAAGGGATTACAAGCCTAAAATTGTATCAATATTTCGTGATTTTGATTTTTTTCAGAACGCATAGCCTTTAAAAAAAGGTATCTCTTTTTTTCTTAAAATATCGGATAAAATGTGAGACCTCCTGTTATAATAAAATATATGAATTAATAGAAATTTAATATATTACTATTTACTCTTACGAAATAGGGAAATATAAAAGGGATTAGGTTTTATGGCATTCTATTCTTGGACCCCTAATAAAAGAAGTATTGGTGCACTCGAACTCAGTACCACGGTCAGAACAGGGACTGAGAGTAAAACGTTTTGATCATTTTGGGTTTTGATCCCTGAGCCGACGAAAAAAGGATCGTGAGGTTTAACTCTTCTCGAGATCAGAAAAGGTGTACTGTAGGGAGAAAGTGATCCCATCCCGCGTTGAGGCTCTCTCCTTCTGAAGCACTCAGGAACGGTTGGGTTGTGGCAGCAGCCGGTCAGCGTTTGACTCCCGAGGAGAGCAGGTACAGAGGATCGATCCTTTAGTTTGTGTTCTGATGAAAAAAAAGTACCCGGGATCGAATCTTTAAAAGATCGAAACCTACAGACTGCCGGAAGGTTTTACTCCTGATCGGAACTCACCCGAAGATGCTTTCAAACGATCCCGAAGGGAGTGGACTGCGATCCGAATTCAGCTCTCTGGAGTATTACTCTCAGTCCATGCAATATAATGTTCTCAAGTCTGAGTTTCTGATTTTAAAATCTGAATAAAAGCTACTTCGTGGTAATTTAGCAATCTTCGAATAATGCAAAATTATATTGTACGCATGTTCAAAACACAACTATATATTATTAGTTATTAATAACACAATAATGCAGCATTTCATTAATAAGCATGCAGCGTGCATTATCAAGACATATAATTCTACAAATAAATAGATTACAGGAATTAACTTCATAAAATCTTGTTCTATTATTTCTGAAAAAAATTTTGCAGTTTTACTCAAGACTCGAAAAGACGAATTCTTACCCAAGAAGGATGACTTTTTAACAAAATGTTTAATTCTCTACCCAATGGGTGTATATTGTTATCCCCAAAAAATGAAATTTCTTTTGAAACAGATACATTTTTATTGAAAAAGAAAATACATTTTAATAGAATAGTTCAATTTTCAACCAAAAATAAGTGTGTAGGGAAGAAATTGAATTTTTCCTTCAAAAAGACGAACTTTTTCAACCAAAAGGGATAAATTTTTAACGAAATAGTTCAATTCTTTACCGAGTAGTTGAATTTTCATTTAAGAAAACTGAAATTTGTACTGCAGCAGATGAATTGCTACTAAAAAATGACAATTTTTTAAATTGAACTTTCATGCAGAGAAGCTTTCAGTTCATTTTTTAATGCCAAAATATGAATTTTGAGCAAAAAGGGAATTCTCAACAAAAAAGTCGAAATTTCAACCAAAAGTATGAATTTTTAACAACGTAGATTGATTTTCAACCAAACAGTTGTATTTTTCTTTAAGAATGATGTAATTTCTCTTACAACAAATGAATTTCTGATTTGAAAACAAAAAAATGCAAAAAAATATGAATAGTTCAATTGTCATCCAGCAAACATTTCAGTTCTTGCAATCGATTATTCATTTCTTCAATACCTTTTATGTGATTTCTGTAGAGTGCAGCAAGAGTAGATACCAAAATTAAACATAAAGTTTGAAATTCACACTTTTGTAAACATAATTAACAATCTTCGTTTTAAGAATTTCGCAGTGGTTCAAATAATACACACTATTTTTTAACAGTATTCTCAGAAAACAAAGCAATATAACTGAAAACATTAAAATCTTTTCAAAATTGGGCCACATTAAATGTTCCTGCTTTTTCTATACAGTCTGTACACTCCAAGAAAGATGTATTATTTCCATAATTATTCAATTGTTTAAACATTCATTTTGCGATTTATGTACATAAAAAAAGAAAATATTTCAACACATCGAAATTATGTATACAGATGCAAATTAGTTCACAAAGTAGTTATTCGTGAAATGCTGCCGAATGATGATTTATAAAAAAAATGAATAAAAATGCATTAAGCAACAATAATTCGAACTGGTCACTATTTATTATGATTAGAAAAAATATTGCATGTCGCGCCATCCAGTAAAGTTTCTTTTCCGAAAGATGCATCACAAGAGTCAGATTTTGACTCACTAAGAGATCGATCTCTTGAGAAACGTATTAGGGTTTTAGCTCTTAGGATTCGGCTCCCTAGAGAGCCGAATCCCCCAGAGATTCAAGAAGGCCCATCTTTCCAGTCCTTCGATCCTTCTGATCCCATCCATACCGGAGTGGGGGCACAGTTAGCTCAGTCCAAACGTGCTCTCCTCGGGTTATGTTCCCGGGACCTACGCGCCTGCGTGAATCTTTTCCCGATTTGTTTGCGGAGGGAAAACTCTGACATGGAGGGATCGGAGGACGCCTCATTGAAGCTACAGTTCTCCCACAGAGTATATCTCTTAAAGAGCGCATTTACAGGCTCACTTTTGGCTCGCTCGGGATTCATTCTCCGTACTCGAACTCAGTCCCCAATTCAGTCCAGCGGCGCTCTCTCCTTCGCTTCTTCTTGCCCCCACCGCTGGCGGTCCCTTCGTATCACCGTATGAGGAGAGAATGAGCGCGCGTGAGTGAGAGAGCAAAGATGTCTGAGGGAGTTAAACCTTTCTCTCGCTCCAACTATTACCCAACATTTTCCCTTCACACTTACTTGCACTGAATATTTCTCTTCACAATGTGAAAGGAAATATTCTGTTTTTCAAAGGGTCAATACATTCCAGCCTTAGGACTGGCAGCATTTATTATTATGCTGTCGTGTTTAAAAAATGTTGGAGAACATGTATTGTCAATCATACTTAAAAATATCATTAAAATTGAGAAAAAACTTGTGAAGTAAAAAAAATGCTACCATGAGCTACATATTCCAATACAAATTCTTTAAGGAGCTATTTATTTCAGTTCGAGTCATGTAGCCGTTTGTTCGCGTATTTGTTGGAGAAAGGAGGGGTTTCGATAAGGCCCTTTATCGGCCCCCCAGAATCATGTTTTTTTTAAGTTTATTATCAAGATCATTCTTTTTTTTTATAATGTGGAAAATATAAGGCTTCCAAAAATACACGTACTTTTTGTGTTAATCGATAGGAATTTGGGAGGAAATCTATACCTGGCGTCCAAGTGTCTTGTTTATTAAGGCATTCAGAAGAATACTCAGCTATTCTTCTGAAAGCCTGACTCGTTTTAGGAAATTACAGGAAAGTTCTCGTCCATAAGCTACTTGGCCCGTTTTGAGTCATTTTTTGTGTGCCCCCCCCCCCCCCCCCCAATATACGTAGGATTTTCATTATATACTCCCCCTTCTAAATCGATATTTTGCTGAAGATGTTATTTTATCATATATATGCACTTTACGTTCAACACAAATCTATATAATTTAATGATAAAAACCAAGTGCCAATTGTGAACACATTAAATAATTGATTTTATCGTTTAAATAAATATTTTTATGAATTATTTTATAAAAAATAAATTTTTTTCTGAATTGAACATTTGATACTAGCGACACTAGGAGCGCCGCACAGTGGACCTTTTTTGAAATTCTGTCTCAAAATCGTAGAACTTTGGATCGGAATGACCTAGAAGGATATATTTTTTTAATTAAAGAAAAAACCTTTCCGAATATGGAAAAATTATAGAGGAAGGCAGAAAAAAATTGTGACCTTGAAAATCTGTGTTTAAGATGGAATTTTTTGCAAAAAAATTGTTTATTGAATACCAAAAACGCTTAGATCTTACATTTTATGTGCTATAAATGTTTTTATATAGATTTTTGCATGCTCAATCCGAATCTGACATGTAAATCGTTGTAAGACAAAATCCAAAATGGCGGAGCCAATAAGGCAGACTAAAATTGTAAAACGAAACCGATTTGATTAAAATTTGCTACAAGGTGGTTTTTCAGGTCGCTGATCACAAATCCAAGGTCAAAATTAAAAAATTAAAAATTGCGGAATCAATATGGCGGACCAAAATTGTAAAAGGAAACCCATTTGACTAAAATTTGTTACAAGGGGGTTCTTCGGGTCGCTGATTGCAAATGAAGGGTCAAAATTGAAAAATTCGAAATGGGTGATCCAATATGATGGACCAAAATTGTAAAAGGAAACAGATTTGACTAAAATTTGCTACAAGGTGGTTTTTCAGGTCGCTGATTACAAATCCAAGGTCAAAATTAAAATTTAAAAATTGCGGATCCAATATGGCGGACCAAAATTGTAAAAGAAAACCGATTGGACTAAAATTTTTTACAAGAGGGTTTTTCGGTTCGCTGATTTTAAATTCAGGGTCAAAATTAAAAAATTCGAAATGGGTGATCCAATATGGTGGACCAAAATTGTAAAAGGGAACCGATTTGACTAAAATTTGCTACAAGGGGGGTTTTCGGGTCGCTGATTTCAAATGCAGGGTCAAACTTGAAAAATTCGAAATGGGTGAATCAATATTGTGGACCAAAATTGTAAAAGGAAACCGACTTGACTAAAATTTGCTACAAGGAAGTTTTTCAGGTCGCTGATTTCAAATCTGGGGTCAAAATTGAAATATTCAAAATGGCTGATCCCATATGGTGGACCAAAATTATAGAACACAATTTATTTGACTTAAAATAGCCTATCGAAGGGTTTGCAGGTGGATGATTTGAAATTCAAAGTAAAAATTCCAGAATTTAAAAAAGCGGTCAAATCTGTTTTTTTGCACACTTTTGTTTCACCATTTTTAATTTTTCCATTTTGACCCCGGATTTGAAATCAGCGACCAGAATAACCCCCTTGTAGCAAATTTTAGTCAAATCGGGTTCCTTTTCCAATTTTGGGCCGCCATATTGGATCCACCATTTTTAATTCTTTAATATTGCCCTTGAATTTGTAATCAGCGACCTGAAAAACCACCTTGGAGCAAATTTTAGTCAAATTGGTTTCGTTTTACAATTTTAGTCTGCCATATTGGCTCCGCCATTTTTGATTTTGTCTTAAAACGATTACATGTCAGATTCAGATTGGACATGCGGAAATCTATATAAAACCATGCATAGCACATAGAATGTGAGATCTAAGCATTTTTGGTATTCCATAAACGATTTTTTTGCCAAAAATTCCATCTCCAACACAGATTTTCAAGCAATTTGATCACCGAAAAAAGTGAATGGCTAAATTTACAGAATTTGATTTTTATTAATAACATCTACATTTTATTGAATGACAAGAAATTTAACTGTTGAATCAAAATACGTAATAGCAAACAATAATAATACATGAAGTATTGAAGATCTGGTGAATAATGATAATCAAAACAAATGTGAGTAAATATAATTATACAACAATAATTATTACACTCACAATTTTTATTAACATAAGTGTATTTTCTTATTGCTTGATCAATTTGTTCGTTTGTTTAATCGTTTTGTATCAAGATTTGTTTAAAATTTTGTAGTTCCTTTTGTGAGTTATCTTTATCTGTGATGGAGACAGCTCTATATACAGAGGAGTTGATGACCGATTGCTTTTGTCATGGAGAATAGACATAAGGAGACCAAAGTCCTGTACATTGACTTCACCAAAAACGAGCATTTTTCTGTCGGATGTACAATAACGCATCGAAATGCTAGATCTTCTCGAGCGCGGCGCTAGTGTGGTACGCGTAAAGATGGCCGCCGTCATGGTCCGTGTAAATATAACATCAAGGCTCAAGCATAAATACAAAATTCCTAAATCATTTAAACAATTTTTTGAGTCATGTATTCAAAAGGAAACCTTTGGTGCATTTTAAACTGATGAAAAATTCAATATTCATCAAATACAATAATCCTGACTTTCACGTTGAAATCAAAATCTTAATTATTCTCTATTTAAATGTTTATATCGCAAAGGTTATATTAATTCGTTAGCGCAATAATTCAAAAGTACCTATCTCGTCCATTGCAGGGTCTCTACAGTTACACACCCACTTGAAAAAAAGATGTTTTGCGGTGGATAAAATTATTTAAATTATTCAACTCTTGTTTTATGTCAATGAGAATTTACCTCTGTAAATCACATATTACAATCGTGAATAATTCAGAATCTGTCAATGTTAACAAAACAAAAACAGCCGCCGCTAAATACGTGTGCGACACTAGCGCCTGGCACGGGAACGGGAAGTATTGTAAACATTGTCATACAACAAAAATTTGCTCATTTTCGGTTACACTACTTTGGTCTCCCTATGTCTATTCTCCATGGCTTTTGTGACGGGTGGTGGTGGGAGGAATCGTGTAGGTATCTGTTTGTATGTGTTGGTTTTCTGTGAACTTCATGTCCTAATGTGTTATCAGATCTTTTGTAAACCGGTACGTCGAGAAAGGTAATTTTCCGGGTTTTTTTTTTTCAATTTCCATGGTGAACTGGATATTATGGTGTAATTAATAGATAAAATCGAAGAACTTATGCAGTTCATCTAGTCCATGTCTCCAGATGACAAAAGTGTCGTCAACGTAACGGGAACAAAATTGTGATTCAAGCTTGAATTGGTTAAAAATTTCAGTTTCTAGATTTTCCATAATGATGTTGGCTATTACAGGTGAGATTGAAGATCCGATTGCTGCTCCTGACGTTTGCTCGTAGAATTCCTTCTTGAAAGAGATTGGAGATTGGATTATTAACTCAATCAGAATAAAGACATAACAATACCCGCAGAGAAAGGCAACACAAAAGTAGCAATGAATAAAGAAGACTATAACAACAAAATCATGGACCTTCTAACTGAAGATAGACAACAAAAACTTGAAAAAGACTCCATAAAACAGTAGTCAGCAAAACAAAAACCCTTCTAAAAGAATCCAAACCTGACAGCGAAACAATATCTAAATTAATACCGATCGTCAGCGCAATAAACTCATCAGCTCACAACTTACCACGCTTTCTCGCCAAAGAACTGAAACATTTTACAGGAAACTCTATCATACACGTCTAAAACTCTTTTGACTTTGTCAGAAAGATACAAAAGATTCAAATCCAACCCCAAGACATCCTAGTGAGTTTCGACGTAGTATCTCTCTTTACGAAAGTACCAATCTCTGATACAGTCGATATTATTAAATCCTTTGCAAACTTTCCCTCCAATCTCACACCTTTGATAGAATGCTGTCCCTATCATACATACTTCTCTTCCAACAACCAGATCTACGAGCAAACTTTAGGAGCAGCGATGGGATCTCAAATCTCACCTTTAACAGCCAACAACTTTATGGAAAATCTAGAAACTTGAATCTTTAACCATTTTAAGCTGGAACTAGCATTTTGGTGCCGTTACGTTGAAGACACTTTTGTCATCTGGAGACATGGACTAGATGAACTACACAAGTTCTTCGACCTCATAAATCAATTACACCCTAATATCCAGTTGACCATGGAAATTGAACAAAACGGAAAATTGCCTTTGTTGGACAATACTGGTTTACAAAAGATCTGATAATGCATTAGGACATGGAGCTTACAGAAAACCCATCCACATGAAGATAACTTACAAAAGGAATTACAAAATGTAAAAAAAGCATAATACAAACGATTATACAAACAAACAATTTGATAAAGCAATAAGAAAATACGCTCAAAAAAATAAGTCAAAACAACCTGCTAAAGAAAGGGAGAGAAAAACGACTACCATCCTACCCTACATTCAATGCATCACAGAAAAAATAGGAAGAATTCTCAAACAACACAACATCGAAACCATATTCAAACCACCTGCGAAAATTGGACAACCTCTAAACGACCCTTAAGATCACGCAATGAGCACTAGCTGAGCATTATACCGGAACAGGACATATCATTTGATTCGATAAAACACCCGTCATTGCAAAAACGTAAAATATTTTTTTAAGACAACATAGAGAAGCAATCGAAATTTTTAAACACCTAAATAAAATCAAAAGGGACAATGGATTTAATACCAATCCGATTTGGTTTTCCATCCACCCATGGGGTGCTCTGGCCAATCACAGGCATCGTAGAGAGTATAAATAAGAACAACATGACCTGAAACTTCAGTTTCAGGTCAGCCCTGAATAAGTGAACTGCAATTTTCACAAAACGTTGACGAGATTCGTAGTTTTGCACACGATTAAAACTCGAAAAACCTCCTTTTAACTTAATTTAGTAAATTTGTAAATTTAGTTATTTTCATTGAAGCCTATAACGCTATGGGGAACAAAAATTTTCCGGACTTTTTCTTCAATTTTGCTGTAGAAATTTTTACTATAACAAATTTAGTCGTTTTTATTGAAGCCCATAACACTGTAGGAAACAAAAATTTCTCCAATTTTTTTTCCAATGTTCCTATCAAATTTTTTAGAGCAACAAATACAGTTATTTTTATTGCAACGTGGTGATGAAAAAAAATTTTCGAAAATTTTGGTTTTAAAATTTTGCTCCAAAATTTTGACAATAACAAATTTAGTTATTTTCATTGAGGAACAGGGCGACAACGGGGTCGCTTTGTTCCTCGAACTTTATTACGTTCTTCTCTACCGCGGAGCACAACTTGTCCTTTTCTTGTTCCAAATATTTCTATGATATTATTATTCCTATCTATTCACGAAAGGTTCTCATTCAAAATTTTGGTATAGAAATTTGCACAATAACAAATTTAGTTGTTTTTATTAAAGCCTCAACGCTGTGAGGAAACCAATTTTCTCGAAAATTTCTTTCTGAAAATTTTCTTATCAAAATTTTTACAATTAACAAATTTAGTGGTTTCTTATTTAAAATTTGAAAGAAGAAACCCAACGTTTCGGAAACACTCTGTTTCCCTCATCAGGAGAATAAACGTTATAACAGAAGAATGGTTACGAATATCCTATATCGTCATTTTTTGGAGTAGGGGAAACCATAGATAGGGAAAAATTAAAAGTATTTAACTGCATCAGTTTCCAAAAATAAAGAAAGATGATCATGTTAAATAAAGCTTACATATTCAATTAAGTATTCTTATAGAAAAAAATATCGCGAAAGTAATTAATTAGCTGTATTAAACATTTTTATTAGACCAGGTCAAGGGTACGATTTTGACACCTTTGTCAATCAATAGATAATCTTTTCTGGTATTGCTCCTGGACAAGTTAGAATACTCAATTCTGGATAACTATAATTTATCATTAGTATACTTACAACTAAAATCAATTTATTGAGTAAATAATAGTTGAAACTACGATTATTTTACAAAAAACGCAAAAGTTCAAATTATTGACATTTTTACATCTCTGATATTTCGTAAGGTTGGTGCGATTAGTACAAGATGTTTAATCTTCATACAGTTTAACCTGACTTGCGATGACAGAAAAGTGCAGCTTTTTTACGTACCTTAATCCAAAAAATTACATCTTTTCCGAAAGGCTCCTTGAAACACAATTAAAATTTATGAGCTTTTTAATAAATAATAATTTACACTATTTTCTTAGTTTATCATTTGAAATAATTTGAATTTAAAAACTTCACTAATCAAAATAAACAAAGAAACACAACCTTTAATTTAAAACAACTGCGAGACAGTCGCAGAGCTGCCAATTTTGACAGAGACATTTCTTGTAATTTTCCGATTATCTTCTGTTGGTTATCTACTGTTGGAAAATGTAATATCCAATAAAATGTCCTTAAATATTTATTAATATTCAAGGAAAACACTTGGTATTTATAAATATTGTTCATTAAACTTCAAGCTTTGATTCTAATGTATAAACATGTCATCAAAATGTTTCATTAAGTTAAAAAGTATGAATAAAGAAGAGGTGAAATTTTTTTTTTCAAGTTAAAAATACATTTTTTGCTCTCGCGCATTAATTAATTATAAAATTTCAATCAAAGTTCGTCAGAAGATATAGTATCCTTGCTAAAATGTTGTACTAACAAAAGTAATGAACATTTGTTATCAGTTTTCCAGTTAATTAAGATTATCTACTGTAAATTATTTTCTTCTGTAGGGTGGTTTCCCCTACACAAAATTAGTTAAAGTGAAAAAATTGTAATTTAGAATAAAGTTTTTCTATCTTCTTTATAATGAACATGTCCAATAAGTTACATTCTGTGAAATTTTCATATTTGGTTCAATTCCTAGAGCTCTTTTCTTGTTGACTAACAATAATTAAAAGAACCGTTAACACTAGAAGTACCGGGCTGGGTCAATTGACCCCTTTCTATTTTTAAAGTGGTAAATCTCCGCAGCAGTTGCTTGCAGAGAGATGGCGTTTTGTGACTTTTAATTATTTATAAATGAAGGGTAGAAATGCAAAAGCAGTCAAGCGCCAAATTTTCGAAATCGGGTTTATTAACTCAAAAAATCAGATAAATTCTATTACACATGCCTGCCAAAGGATTTTTTTGGGGCATCATTTTTCAAAATTTGTGTTCTTGTGTTCACAGTCCGAGAAGCTTTTCTAACCACAAAGTAAAAAATCAAATTTCATTTTTCTCGACACTGGCTAATTATTTTTAATTACTATTGGGTCCCTTCCGTTCAGCACTGAATAGCCTCATTCCTCATTTTTTGGAAATATGCAAAATTATCACTGCTATCGTCATTATTTCGAAGTTGAAATGTCAGTATAATAAATTTAAATTTAAAATTTAAAGATTTTTCGGGTTTCAATCGTGTGCGAAACTATGAATGTTGCCGACGTTTCGTGAACATTGCAGTTCACTTCTTCAGGGCTGACCTGAAACTGAAGTTTCAGGTTATGTTGTTCTTATATATGTATTCTCTACGATGCCTGTGATTGGCCAGAGTGCCCTACGGGGAGAGTTTCCTTACTAAAACTAACACTTTTAGTAAGCTCAGGTCTTCTCAAGCTAAACTACTAACATCTTTAGCTTTCTTAAAACGGTGTAGGGACAATAACATCGTCCCAAAATTCTTACAGTTAAAAAATCATTTGGGAACATCTAAATCCAAATCAATTCTACATAAAACAAGTTTGCTTCTCTTAAAAGAAAGGATACAACATACCAAATTTGACTTGCATACCACCTCCAAAAAACTATTAAAACTTCATCTTCTTCTATCAAACACTCTCAGATTTGACATTTGGTCCACATTGGACCGCATATCATTTGACCAATCCCAACGGATTAAAGATCTTTGCACTGAGAAACAAAAAATAAAATTTGACAAATTACTTCCAGTAAAGCACGCACCATTAACTAATACAGTAAAAAACATCTCTAACCATCATCTCAGCAACGAAATGATTTCAGCCTTATCGAAAGGACATAATTTTGCAGTCGCCCCCTCCAAAATCCCAAAAGAAGAAATCATCAGTAATTTGGAATCCACAATATACACCCTTCCACCCGAAAAAGCAAATGACATGCGACGTAGGACAGCCAACATTTTACGCGAAGCCCAACTTCCTTCCTCAAACTTAACAAAACAAGAAAAAACAGCTATTAAAGAACTCAATCAGAATAAAGACATCATAATATTACCCGCAGACAAAGGCAACATAACAGTAATTATGAATAAAGAAGACTATAACAACAAAATCATGGACCTTCTTACTGACGATACATATAACAAGCTTAAAAAAGACCCCACAAAAACAATAACCAGAAAAACACAAAGCCTCCTAAAAGACTCAAATCTTGACAGCGATACAATATCTAAATTAAAACCTACTAATCCTATCTCTCCAAAACTTCACGGACTTCCAAAAATTCACAAAAACAACATCCCACTCAGACCGATCGTCAGCGCAATAAACTCTCCAACTTACAACCTAGCACGCTTTCTCGCCAAAAAACTTAAGCCTTTCACAGGAAACTCTATCACACACATCCAAAACTCTTTTGACTTCATCAGAAAAATACAACAAATTCACATTCAACCCCACGACATCCTAGTAAGTTTCGACGTAGTATCTCTCTTTACAAAAGTACCAATCTCTGACACAATCGATATTATTAAATCATTTGCAAACTTCCCCTCCAATCTCACACCTTTAATAGAACACTGTCTCACTAATACCTATTTCTCTTTCAATAACCAATTCTACGAACAAACCTCAGGAGCAGCAATGGGATCTCCAATCTCACCTGTAATAGCCAACATTTTTATGGAAAATTTAGAAACTAAAATCTTTAACAAATCCAAGCTTAAACCGGAATTCTGGTGCCGTTACGTTGACGACACTTTTGTCATCTGGAGACACGGACTAGACGAACTAAACAAATTTTTCGATTTCATCAATCAAATACACCCTAATATCAAGTTCACTATGGAAATTGAACAAAACGGAAAATTACCTTTCTTGGACGTACTAGTTTATAAAAGATCTGATAACACATTAGGACATGAAGTTTACAGAAAACCCACGCATACAAACAGATACCTGCATGCCTCCTCCCACCACCACCCATCTCAAAAGCAATCGGTCATCAATTCCCTTGTATACAGAGCTGTCTCCATAACAGATAAAGATAACTTACAAAAGGAATTACAAAATGTTAAACAAATCCTAATACAAAACGATTACACAAACAAACAAATTAATAAAGCAATAAGAAAATATACTCAAGAAAATAAGTCAACACAACCTACTAAAGAAAGAGAGAGAAAAACAACCACCATCCTACCCTACATTCAAGGTATCACGGAACAAATAGGAAGAATACTCAACAAACACAACATCCAAACTATATTTAAACCACCTGCAAAAATAGGACAACTTCTAAACAACCCTAAAGATAAAAAGGAACCTTTCAGTGATCCGGGAGTTTATCAAATCCCTTGTTCTTGTGGTAAAGTCTATATTGGAGAAACCGGGAGGGCGGTAAGTCAACGTGTAAAGGAACATGAGAGTAAAGTTAGGCTAAAACATTTCACACAATCAGCAGTAGCTGAGCATCATATCGAAACAGGACATAGTATTTTATTTGACAAAACAACCGTCATTGCGAAAACGTACAATAAATTTCCAAGAAAACATAGAGAAGCAATCGAAATCTTGAAACACCCTAATAACATCAATAGGGACAATGGATATAATACCAATCCGATTTGGCTTTCCGTCCTCCCGGGTTTTTTTAAAAAAAGACTTGATTGGCCAATCAAGTTCAAGCAGTCCCCACCATGGGGCACTCTGGCCAATCACAGGCATCGTAGAGAATACATATATAAGAACAACATAACCTGAAACCTCAGTTTCAGGTCAGCCCTGAAGATGTGAACTGCAATGTTCACGAAACGTCGGCAACATTCATAGTTTCGCACACGATTGAAACCCGAAAAATCTTTAAATTTTAAATTCTAAATTTAAATTTATTATAATGAATCATCGTGAAAGTATCAAATCTATTATTGAAATGTCAGTTTTATACCATTTCGAAGTCATAATTGGATTTTCAAATTTTGCGAAACTGC
This sequence comes from Andricus quercusramuli, assembly GCA_932178445.1. Taxonomy (NCBI): domain Eukaryota; kingdom Metazoa; phylum Arthropoda; class Insecta; order Hymenoptera; family Cynipidae; genus Andricus; species Andricus quercusramuli. Next base: position 23,698 of record CAKNXH010061298.1, read on the forward strand.
ATGCGTTTTTTAAAACAAACTTTTTGGAAATTAATTTGTCCATTCAATAGCTAGAATTCTAATTTTTAGTTTTTTCTTAAACTGCAAATTGACTCCACAATTAATGTTGAAAGATGTTAGAAGTCGATACGGACCCAAAATCTAACCTCGAAACGTGACCTGTTTCATTCAATTTCTCGAAACCGGATAGCTTTTTGTGAGCGAACTTTTTTTAGTTCGATAGAGCATGAAAGTATCTCGAAAGTACTTTCTTACTTTTTTCTTAAATGGCCCCGCTGAATTTACAACATGTTTTTAGTCTCTCCTGAAAAAAGTGAAAAATGGCGCTTGACTCCTTTTGCATTTCTACCCTTCAAATAGGAGTATTTGATAATTTCTTCGGAAATATTGCATGCGCACTTTAAAAAAAAATCGAGTTTTTATAGTTTGTTACCGGCAGGGGTCAAATGACCCCTATCGCGTTTTGGTTGGTATTTCATTACACAACATTTTCGGTTCCGCAAAAAATTGGCCCTTTTCGTGGAACAATGTTGAAAATGTTAATTTGTTTATAAAAATTGTTTCAATAATTACCAGTTGTTAATTTGAAAAAAAAATTACAGCAAGAAGTCATTGGCAAGACATTTGTGGTCGATTCTGCAAAAAACAATGGAGCCTATTCATTTTGACATACGAAAACTGTGTATTCATTTATAAAAATTGTTTAAATAATGCTGCCAAGTAGCAGATATTTTTTAATAATCATAATAAAGCATACATTTCTCTCATATTCTATATAAAAAAGTGTGAATTTCAAACAACTAATCATTGCGAATCACAAACAATGACTTTTGTTAATTAATTTGTTTAAAACATTGTAAACAATTTTTTTCTCTCTCTAACCTACTGAAAACTATTGCTAGATAGTAATACATTGATTTAAGCTCACCTTTGAAAGGTACGTCTGAAAAGTTAGGATAAAAATATTGTTTATTTTTTTGTTAAATAAAAAATTTTGGTTCAGCCAAATCGGAATTCCTGCATCAACTCGATTTAGCCGAAAGCATTACGGTCAATTGAAAAAAATCGCCAAAATCCATTGAAAATTGGTTTGTAGACAGACTTGTCCACAAAAAGTGATTTTGGCTACACTGTGCGACTTCGGTAGGACTACGCTGGAGTAGGCGAGCATTTTCACATCTTTGTTGTACTTTTTCAGGACTCACTACTCTTCTCCACTTATATTAACGGTGTAATGTGAATATAGCATACTTCTATCATTAATATGTGGCGGTAGAAACTTTTCAAAATCAATATTTGACACCCAACGCTGGTAGGGGTCAATTGACCCCTCGTGGTAACCAAAGGTGGCAGAAAATCCCGGTACTTCTAGTGTTAAACAATATAAATTCCTGATTTAAAGGTATATTTTATTGAAATTATTATGAAAGCAGGATGTTTCTCCATCCTGCTCTCATAATAATTTTAATAAAATATACCTTTAAATCAGGAATTTACATTATTTAACGTTTTTTTAATTAGTGTTATTTAACAAGAAAAAAACTCTAGAAATTGAAGCAAATATGAAAATTTCACAGGATCTAACTTTTGGACATATGCTCATCATAAAGAAGATAAAAAAACTTTATTCTAAATTACAATTTTTTCACTTAAACTAATTTTAAGTACTCCAAAAAAATGACGATATAGGATATTCCTAACCATTCCACTGTTATAACTTTTATTCTCCTGATGAGGGAAACAGAGTTTTTCCGAAGCGTTGGGTTTCTTCTTTTAAATTTTAAATAAAAAATGGTCAGATAGTGTTGACACAACATTGTTGTTTCTTTTTTCTCCTTATTGGATTCTCGGACGTTAAAGAAATTTATAATTAGTTGTTTTTATTGAAGCCTGTAACGTGGTCGGAAAAAAAATGGAATTTTTTTTTTTAAATTTTGATATCGAAATTTTGACTATATCAAATGTAGTTATTTTTATTGAAGCCTGTAACGTGATGGGATAAAAAAAACCTCAACGGAAATTTTTTTTCAAAATTTTGCAATCGACATTTTTACAATAACAAATTTAGTTGTTTTTATTGATGCTTATAACGCTGAGAGGAAACAAATTTTTCTCGACGATTTTTTTCTCAAATTCTGATAATGAAATTTGTACACTAACAAATTTAGTTGTTTTTATTAAAGCCTTAACGCTGTGGATAAAAAAAAAAATTTTCTCGATCATTTTTTTTTTCAAAATTTTCCTATAGAAATTCTTACGATAACACATTTAGTTGCTTTTATTGAAGCCTGTAACGTGGTGAAACAAAAAAAACTTTAACAGACATTTTTTTTCAAAATTTTGCAATCGACATTTTTACAATAACAAATTTAGTTGTTTTTATTGATGCTTACAAGGATGCGAGGAAAAAAAAATTTCTCCACGATTTTGTTCTCAAATTCTGATTTGGAAATTGATACACTAGCAAATTGAGTTGTTTTTATTAAGCCTTAACGCTGTGAAGAAAGAAATATATTTTATGGAACATTTTTTTTCAAAATTTTCTTACAGAAATTCTTACAATAACACATTTAATTGTTTTTCTTGAAGCCTGTAACGTGGTGGGGGAAAAAACATTTAAGATTTTTTTTTTCAAAATTTTCCTATCAAATTTTCACAATAAGCTTGGTTCCTCTAGGTTTTCGCACATCGTGTGCTCGCTAATGCGCGCTTCGCGGGCTAATACTCTCGTAAAGCTTCATCGTTATGACTTGCTTTTGGATTAATTACGTCAGTTTTACATAAAAAGAAGAAATCATTTACTTAAGGTTCTATCGACCTTAAGGAACACATTCTCATCAAGACACTCGCACTTCGCGCTCGATATTTGCTTTCAAAATCATGTAAACCTCGCGCTCCACGCTCGTTTCTGTTCATCGTATAATAGAAACGCAAAAGTTTGAGCGCGCTTGCGGCGCGAGATTTGCTCGTCGCGCTTCGCAACGACTATATGTTATGTTCTATGTTCTTCAGATAAAAATGACTAAATTTGTATTTGATATCAAATGAAGAAGGAAATTCCATTATTAAAGCGTATATTTCCGTATCTTTCTAATAAGTCATACAATTTGAAAGATTTTTTCCAACTACCTGCAAAGTGGAGAAAAAAAGTATCTATGTCGTTTTTGGAACATGTATATGATACATTTTAAAATGATTATTGAAAAATGGACATTTGACAAAAACCGGGGGGCGGGAGTCAAATCTTACACAAATCTAATACCTTCTCGGGATGAGAGTGTAAGAATACAAATTTTCAAGTACCGTGAGCATTAGTGATAGTTATTTTATTATTTTAATGGTTAGAAATAGCATTGAGAATATGAAAACAATGAGATATTCTGGAAAAACACACACGAGATGAAAAAGAAAATAAATAAGCAAAGTTTTGATGAGAATGTGCCCACTTATCGGGCTGATTTTTTCACTGTTAATGTAATTTTTACAAATAATACAAAAACTACACATCCTATCAAAAAGTGACCAACAACAAATTTGTAGATCTTTTTTGAGTGCACAATTTTTGTTGAATCATCATTTGTCGTAACTTGCATAGTTTGACCGTAAGATTAAATTTTTGGATTTTTCATTATTTTTTGTGCAATATAAATGTGAATTTTCAATTTTTCGACAAAATTCAAAAAGTCGTTATGATAACCTTGTAGGGCGTGCAAAAAGAAACACTTTCCTTGTCTTCACTTTTTTTCATATCGTGTGTTTTTTGGCTCAAAATGTTAATTTTCGTTTGTTTTTTTGGATTTTGAAAATGCTATAGTTCTGACAATTTTACTTTAATCGGAAAAAGTCACAAGAATAAATTGTTCCAATTTCCATGGGCTATGAAGAGCCTTAAATAAAAATTTCAAATTTCGGAAAAAAATGGTCACGAAAATTTCTAAAATGCTCTAACTTTTTGAAATTTCGTCCAAAATAGCTGGCTGACGAACTCGTCCTTTCTTTTCACACTCTTGTGAGGTGTGCCAAGGGGCAATACAATCGGATAATTTTTTCAAATGTTATCGTTTTTACAGACTACAACGACAAGGACAACGACAACGACAACGACAACGACAACGACAACGACAACGACAA
>CAKNXH010061298.1:27838-40275 GCA_932178445.1 Andricus quercusramuli
CGACAACGACAACGACAACGACAACGACAACGACAACGACAACGACAGCGACAACGACAACGACAACGATCTTTGAAAAGATCTTTGAAAGGAAAACTCTTGATGCTTACAGAAAGAATTACTTCTAGATTATACAATCGCCGAAAAAATATTAGATGATGCTAAAAGAGCCATTCGTTCCATACCAATAAATAGTAACGATGACTTATACCAAGCTCTCAGAAAAAATCTAGGACTTGTTGGCTTACATGAACTTTTGAGAGCAAAATGAGATACTTGCAAGCAAAAGACTAGCAAAGCTGTTCAAAATTTTAATATCAGATTAAAGCAATGCCAAAATGAACTGAAATATACTGTACAGACAGAACACACTTCAGAAACGTCTTATAGCATAGCATTAGAAATAGAAAAAACAATCAGAAATTAGAAACTATGTATTGAATTTGTATCACGAAATAGGCACTCAAGTTCGACCTTTGAAACCACACACTATAAGCAGAGCACAACAGGATGCATTAGAAGCAGGGTACCATGGATTGCAATAGGAAAGATGAGTATGCAGTAATTGTAGATAGCGCTTACATTCCTGACTCAATTTTTACAATTGAAAATCATAAAATTGAAAACCCGAATCGATAAAAAGGTTGAAATTACTATCAGAAAACATAAGACTTCAGCACATTAAAGGCGAATACAGAACAGAAATAGAAAAAATAATTAAAGTGTATCATGATATATACACGTTGCCAGAAGACCCACTTCCATGCACAAACTTGAAATCACATAAAATCATTATCAAAGACAACAAAATAATCAACATTAAATCCTAGAAGCCTCCAGAATGTCACAAAGCTGGCTGTCATCAAATTCCGATGGAAAACGAGTCAAAAAACTATACTGCGTACTCGACACCAGAAGGGCATTTTGAGTACATTCGTATGCCATTCAGACTCAAAAATGTTCCCACCACATTCCCGAGAATGATGGACACCGCATTACGATGTTTATTGAGTAAAATATGTTTTGTGTATTCAGATGACATTGTTTTGTACGGCTCAACAATCCAAGAACATAACGAAAACATGATCGCACTTTTCGATCGCCTACGTCATACTGGATTAAAATTAATACCAGATACATGCGAGTTTCTACGACCTGAACCCGAATATTTGGGACACACTATCACAAAAGACGGAGTGAAACCTAATCTGAAAAAATTAGATGCGGTTGCAAACTTTAAAACACCAAAAAACTAACTAAAGTTAGATCGTTTCTCGACTCGCTGGTTATTGCAGCAAAATTTATTAAAAATTTGTCCATATTCACCAAGGCTTAAATAGAATTGACCAGAAAGGACTCAATTTTCGATTGGACATGAAACTACGAAGAAGCATTTCGAAATTTTAGACAATGTCTCTGTACGGCACACGTGTTACGTTATCCCAATTTTAGTAAAGAATTCCCATTAACATCCCACGCTTTAAACGTTGGTTTCGGTGGAATATAATAACAAGAAGGACATCCTGGTGTCACATGTGTGACGTGCGCCGAAGAAAGGGGGCTTACTCTAAAAAAATCGAAATCGAGGTTTTTACACCTTTCGATAGTTTTTGAGTTGCACTTTTTAATGAAAACATCGAAAAAAAATTTCGAACGTTATTATTGCTAATAATTGAGTTGTTAGGTACCCGAGAAATCAGGCTTCCGCTCGAGAGCTCGAGATCCAGTTAAACACCTCCCACCACTCACCACTACATCTCCGCGTCTCTTCTATACCCGTCCGTGAGCCACGGTTACGACCTATCTCTTTCCTCGTGAAAATGAAGTGGTAAGTGGAGAGGGAAAATTTCTTGAGTCTTCCCTCTCTTCTCAAAGTCGCGTCTATCCGGTCGACTTCGACCGCTCGCCCTGAAAAATCATACTTTCCAGAGTAAGCCCCCTTTCTTCTGCGCACGTCACATATATTTCACGAACCATAAATCGACCAGAATTAAATTTTACAACAAGTGAAAAAGAACTATTAGCTATTGTTTGGTCAATTCAACTATTACGACAGTACTTAGTGGGAAGAAAATAAAAAAAAACTGACCATTAAACTAAAATGGTTAACGAACGTAAAAGATCCAGTATCAAGACTTCTACATTGGAGACTCAGTTTAGAAAAATATAAATACAAAATCGATTACACGAAGGGAAGAATAAATAGAGCGGCTGGTGCACTATCATGAATTTCCCCAATCCAAAAAATTCAACGAGAGAAGTAAACAGCATTAGAAAAAACTCCAATCCCATAAGCTCAGTTAAAAATGACAAATCCACTTTTTCAGGATATGTGACTGAACCAATGAGGGGCTCAGAAAAAGAGGATAATAATGATGATGATGATGAAGTAGAAAAAAATATCAAGAAGAAGAACGCACCAAATACCGAGGGAAAACTGATAAGGTAAAAAAATAATAAGAAAGTGCTCTTATTTAGTTCACCCAACAAAAAGGGAGGTGGCTTTACTGACACGGTGTCAGGGCCATAGAGGACGGAGTCTCCGATCTTACGGGGAGGATCGCGAGGAGCGTGCAAACTGCTGGAGCCGCCTTGACTTCCGATACTACGGAGAGGATTGAGAGGAGCGTTCGAGTTCGGTCCCAGCAAAGGGGAAAGGGAGCTTCGCCGGTGAAGGGCTAGTGCCGTCAAGACTAGGGCCTCCGATCCTACGGTGGGGATCGCGAGGGAGGGGTCAGACTGGACTGCACCCACAGTAGTCTCCGATCCTACGGAGAGTCTCGTGAGGGGAGATCTGGCGGTGAGAGGCCGAAAGTAGGAGCAATCCTCCGATCCTACAGGGAGAATCGTGAGGGAAAGAGGTTTGTTGAGCCTCGTTAGTCGGTTTCCCGATCTTACAGAAAGGATCGCGGGGATGGGTCCATCGAAGGTGGGATGGAGTGGTAGAGAAACGGTCTAGGACCGTAAAATCATAGAAAGAAAAAATGGCGACTTACTTGACTGTGGTATCCTGAAGAATCGCAAGGGGGAAATCACGAGGCTAAACGGGCAATTTGAATAATATCTGATCCTACGGAGAGGATCGTGAGAGTAGATTTGGCGGTGAGAGCCGAAAGGACGAACAACCCTCCCATCCTACAGGGAGAATCGTGAGGGGGAAACCCGACCGAAGGGAGACGCGAATTGGGATTAATCCCCGATCCTAAGGGGAGGATCGCAGGAAGGGGCTTTTTTCCTATTCTTGAAATTGATCGCCGATCCTACGGAGAGGATCGCGGGAAGGGATTTATTGTTTGTCGGACTGTTTATTGCTCTCCGATCCTACTGAGAGAATCGAGAGAGGGAAACTCGACCAAAAAGGGGGAACGCGGAGCAGGGTTAATCCTCGATCCTACGGGAAGGATCGTGGGAAGGGATCACGAGTTTAGATGGATGATTTGAAAAGTCTCCGATCCTACAATGAGGATCGTGAGGAGAGATCGCGAGGTTAAATGGGTAATTTCAATAATCTCCGATCCTACGGAGAGGATCGTGAGTGGGATTGAATTTATCTGAATTCCATTCTTCTCCGATCCTACGATGAGGATCGTGAGAAGAGACTAGGTTTAGTTAATTTTGATCATTCTCCGATCCTACGGCGAGGATCGTGGGAAGGGATTCAAAGTTTTTCTTTTCAGTACAGATCACGAGCCTTCACGATAGAATGGAAAGAGGAGTTTGTTCACTGGGTTAGAAAATCCTCGGGCTACTTACATACGTCGGTTCCAAAGGGGACAGATCCAGGCGCGGGGGTATCCTGCCTCATCACTCCTTACGAAGCCCGGAAGTACCTAGGAGAGCTGGGAGTTGGATGGTCCAATACCGCGATTCCTAAGGGGAGGTTTTCACAATTAACACTCGGAGTCACTCGTTTTCAATATTTATTTATTTTTCCGGAAGAACCGGAATAATTCAAAATTGATTTCTGTTCCGAATGAACAGATACACAATAATTCCCGCACCACCGAGAAAGCACATACGATTAAGTTCACATCGGGCGATCGAAGATTAAGCACCGGTTCGTTGAACAATTCGCGACTGGCTAATTGTAATTGGGTCCCGGAGGCCGTTACCGAAGCGGAACGAGATGCTCGCCAGGTACCGGTCGTTTAACAACTGACGAGCTGACCGCGGGACTGAACCTCATCCCGGGGCCCGCTCGTCACGCCGCGCATGGCGTAACTTAATACTAATAGAGGGAGGGGACCGTAGCGCGCCAATGTTCAAACTAGATTCTAACGAAGGATAAAGGACTGAGAGCTGTCATTCTTTGGAGGGACAACGGAAAAACCGAAGCCACCATTGTTTTAACAATTGGTGGTTTTGTTGTGTAACAAAACTTTGGATTAAAATTATCAAAAATCCAAAAAGAAAAACGAGCAACTCAATACAATTGCTAGATTATGATGAAAGAACACGGTTAACAGAATTGAATGAAGCATTTCAGCGTATTAAATCATGAAAGTTAACGATAGTAAGCCTCAATTTTGCGGACCCGACGATTAAAAATCTCGAAAAAATCAAGTTAAAAGAACTGATCACATTTCTAGAAAACGAAAACATATTTTTGAACCAGGCGATCTTGCTTTAATGCACAATGATTTAAAACAAAATAAATTAAGTGAAAACTGGTGGGTCTATTCTCCGATATTTAAAAAGCATACAATAATGATTAGTTTGTTCTGGTAGAAGAAGAACGTCATCTTACACATGCAAACCGTCTAAAATCATGTTATTCTAAACTGTCTACAAAGCAAAAATGAAAAATCTTCTTTCACTGATGACGCCCATTCCCACTATTTTTGGAACTATCACTATGGAATCATTAAATTGCAGAAAAGTCTTTGAAGAAGATATTGGATCGATTCAACTCTAACACGAGACTTGGAATTTAATCGTCGCCGTCTAAACTACAATTTCAATGATGTGTAAGAGCTGTGCAGAAAAATTTGATTTAGAGGTTGTAAACAATCGTATCAAGTGTCTACATAACAGTCTTTACTTACTTAATCATATACTAGGACTTGTCAGGATTATAAGAAGATTGTTTCATTTTATTGCAACTGCTTCCAAAAGCCTGTTTCGATCCCTTGATCAAAATGACCTCGATTATGTAAATAATGAACTTGACAAATTATTTGAGAACAATAAAGTTCTTTCTTCCAGTATGATAAATCAAACAAGAATCTTGAAAACGTTACTGAATTCTGCATCACATGATACTATCTCATTAAATGAATGCAGCGAGTAGAATATTGAAAATTTCAACCAAACAACGGACAGTATTAATGATAACACAAGAAATAGTAGTAATATCGGACCAAGTAACAATTTGCATTCCAATTAATAATTAACTAAGCGAGGATATAAATTTATTAATAGACGCAGTGAATGGCGGAAAACATTGTATCATTCATCCGCAAATACTACCTCCCGAAATATTTTCGGAAGAACTCCAAACTTGCGAAGAGAGGAACAATACTAAATACCCAATCCAATTAAAAGAAACAAACAAATGTCTTTCTTGCTGTAATTCCCGAACGAGAATTTTTAATGGTTAATAAACAAAAAACCTTGTATGAGCTAACTGACATTCAAACTATCAACAGCTGCGAAAATCTCTATGTTTATAAAATATGTAAACGCAATCCACCATCATATATGATAGCAGAAACGCAAATCAGCTACAATCAAATTATAAGATGCAGCGTTAAAAGTCTTGATTATACTTTGCGAAAAAATACCCAGCATCTAACTTTATCAGAAGAAACTTTTCTAGATTCAGATGGAAACTGTATTCTTCAAACTGACAGTCTTATTATAAAACTACAATAAACTTCCGAAATCAGAACAATCACCTATTACAATATATAAATTAATATACCGTTCAATGCTGATCAATTATCGCTGTTAGAAATAAAAATGGTTCCGTTACAAAAAGCTGTCAAACCAATTGACTTAAAAGAAATAGGCCAATCGCCGGATGATATTGGAAATTCCTTAGATAAAATTGAACGAGAGGGACGAACTCGTACTTGTTCCGAAAAAGCATCCGAAATTTCATCTACCCTCGTCAAATGTCACGAGGCAGATACCCCGGAAGCCGTTGAATTACCCGGAACGAATTACCGAATTCAGGCCGGTTGCAAAAACTGTAATTTGAGAGCATGGCTTGATTCAATTTTAATTACCAGAATCAGTTTATTCATGTAATTGGAAGAAATTAAAAAAAGGTTTCCTGAAAATAGGTTAATATTTGCAATAATAATGGAAATCTTAAAGTGCATACAAAAGTGTAGCTCTGCCGAAAAGTTTACACCTACTCCTTCAATCCAAATGACAAGTAATCAATTAAAAACTACCGATTGAGAAGACTTAGTAATTCGAATAATGAGCCTGACTAAACAAATTAGCCGTTTTCTAGGAGAGATTGTGCGAAAAGCTTACTAAAGCAATTATTAAACGACTTTTATCGATGTGTAGGGGTGTAGGGGGAAGGGGCTTCCAAAAACATAAATAACTAAAGAATTATTTATTTTTGCAACCACAGATACTATACACTGAACATGTATAATTATTTTTGAATTTAAACTTCGATAAAGATCAAGTTCGAGAATCAAGGATCACGTAAAGAAACAAGATACGAATGAAGAGAGATCTTGTGAGTTTCATGCGGGCCAAATAACTTTTGTGGCCAGGAGAATTTTTTTTCCATACAATTAAGTTTTTTATTTTACTCGCGAACAATCAGACATAAAAAATCTAAAGATAAATGTTTTGCGCGTCTAAAAAAGATCTATGGAAAATATCTGTTGTCCTTTCGCGATATATTTTATCGTTTACGAGAAAAAGTGGAAACTACACACGTTAAGAAAGTCAGGACCTACACACTTGTTTTTTCACAATCTCAAGCCTCTCTTAAATCGTGGGAAATTTTTATAAATGTACGAGATTCAAAATAGTTGTATCACCTTCAAAATATAATAAAATACGTTCTAATTCAACAGTTTATGTGAAAATCATACGATGATTGAAAAGGCCTAACTGCAATAAAAATAAATCGAGTTATTACGAGAATTCGATGTTACATTTTAATTTTAATATTTTACCAAAACTTGGATTCGAACTTGTAAACTCGCGAATTCAAAGGTATGAAAACCTGCTATTTGGGGATAGAGTTTCCTGTTTCAAACACAGAAATTATGATCATTTTTTCAATTCATATATGGATAGAATAGTTACCACTCATATTTTCAACCCTATTTTTTCTTTGATTTAAATATGTACACTTTAATCTTATTTCAATGTTCATTATTTGAAATTCAAGTGCACAAGATGAAAATGATAATTTTTATAGACAGAAGTCACACAGCTAACGCTGAGCGTCAGTGCTACTGTTCTTTCCTTTTTGATCATTACACAAAATATGAACATTTTTTTCGGAAAACCGGATCTGTCCAGCAAAACAGAATAACATTTAGATGACGAATGCAAAAAAACCAGACAAAAATATTTAACCGTGCAGCCGGAAACCTGCATTCCATTTTATAACTCTAATAAATCCCCTTAATACTTGAATTATTATGATGGAAACTCTGTTCTACGGCTAGAGTTCAAAAGTCATGATGAACAAGCTTCAATCACAAGTATATACTTATACTTTACTTTTATTTTCCCGCCGGCAGGCCTGCACTGTAGAAACTCAGAGAAATGTCCTCTTGTGACAAAAGGATGTTTCTTGACGTGAATGGAATTTCCTCTGAAATTTAAGGTTGAGAGGATTTTCATTTGTCTCACATTAAATCCTTTTGCAGCAAAAATTTTCCTAATGCGACTAACTTCATCTAATCTTGCAGCCAAATAACTATGCGTAAAAAATATATTCACGTCGTTCAAAAGAAAATTGGCCAGATGACGATGCTTTTGTTTCAAGACAACTTTTTCTCTGAGTGGAGGAGTATTGAAGTATGATGTTTTGGTGTGTAGTATATACGTATGCCCTATCCTAGTGTATAGAAAACGCCATATCGTTTACCTTAGCTGCTAAACGAAATCTTCAAATTTTTTGCCATTTCGTTTATCTAGGAGAGCCCTCAAAGATATTCAAATGAGTCCGCCCTGATAATATCTCAACATGGATGTCTTTACAAGGGTCATTTTTTCTCAAATGTGCCTACCAAAAAAAAAAAAAAACACTTCTTTTCGTATGGCACAAAAAAAAGTGTTGACCTGCCTGTTCTCGATAGACTTTTGTCTGGCATATCAAATGGTTGCAAATTTTTCTAATTTGACCCCATTTGATAGACAAAGACAAAACTCTAACGCAGACATGCAGTTCGACATTTTCTTCATCTCATACGAAATCAGTTAAATTTATACCAAAAAGAGCCTGTCGCCACAAAATCTTAACATAACTCTCCGTCTCGTTCGTTGAATATTTGTTTAAAATTAAAATTTATTTTCCCTATAATCTCATAGGACTGCACTTTCGTAAAATTTGCATCCGATTGAATTTTTGGGTTGGTAGGCTCGAGGAAAAATGCAGCATGTATTTAAATGTACATCTTTAACATATAGGCCTACATTGATAAGGTCCTGTGACCAGATTTGATATTAGCAAAAGATTTAATTCACTCCTAAAATGACTTGGAGAAAATATGTATGTATCAGGAAGAATATAATCACCCGCTATATACGTTTCATAACTTTGAAAAAATCAACAAATATTTTGCCGCTCCCAAAATCGTGCCGGCCCGCCTACTTTGCTTATACGATAATATGGGCCTAAATATATAGATTCCCATTTAATGTTTTCCATATAGTTTCCTATTTCATTTCGAGTCCCAATTTACCTATACTATTTTATGTAGAAATATAGGTGGATCCTCATATTGTGGCCCATGTACGTCATAAAATGGAATTTTTAGTAGAGTTTCTGCAGTTAAGTGACCTTGCATTTAGATTTGTTCATTTTTGCTTCCTCATAGAGGAAGCTTTGTAATGGTGACATTTTTCAAAAATTTTTAATTCATTTAATTAAACCCTCCCTAATTTAAAAATGTCTAATGCAATGTTCTAAGCAATTGTCCGGATGTGTGTGTGTGTGTTTGGATGTGTGGATGTGTGTGTGGATGTGTGGATGTCACGCTTTTTTATGAACACGATAACTAGAAAACGGTTGCAGATAAATTGATGAAATTTGGAGAGCTTATTTTCCTCACTAATATCTTGAAACTGACCGAAGGATTTCTAAAAATATTCATTGCATTTTTTTCTAGCACTCAATAATATTTTAAAAATCGGTTTTTTATAGTAAAACTTTTTTCATTTGCATAATTCAAAGTTGATGCAACGATATAAAAGATTCCTTGATTCGAAACGAATCGATTGACCTATAATATTAATACATTTTATTGAAGAGTAGGGAAGTAATGGTAATTTATATATTTTGAAAATCGGTTTTTTATAGTAAAACTTTTTTCATTAACATAATTTAAAGTTGATGCAAAAACAGAAAAGGTGTGTTGATTCGAGTCGAATCGATTGACCTATAATATTAATAAATGTTATTAAAGAGTAAGGAAGCTATGGTAATGCATAATATTTTGAAATACGGTTTTTTATAGTAAAACTTTTTTCATTAGCATAATTCAAAGTTGATGCAAGAATGTAAAAGATTCCTTGGTTTGGGACGAATCGAATGACCTATAACATCAATACAGTTTATTGAAGAGAAGGGAAGTTATGGTAATTTATATATTTTAAAAATCTGTCTTTATAGTAAAACTTTTTTCACTAACACAATTCAGAGTTGATGCAAGAATATAAAAGATTCCTTGGTTCGAAACGAATCGATTGACCAATAATATCAATTCCTTTTATCAAATTGTAGGGAAGTTATGGTAATTTATATATTTTAAAAATCGGTTTTTTATAGTAAAACTTTTTTCATTAGCATAATTCAGAGTTGATGCAACAATATAAAAGATTCCTTGGTTCGAAACGAATCGATTGACCTATAAGAATAACGCATTTCATCCAAAAGTAGGGAAGTTATGGTTATTTATATATTTTGAAAATCGTTTTATTATAGTAAAACTTTTTTCATTAACATAATTCAAAGTTGATGCAAGAACAGAAAAGATGTGTTAATTCGAGACGAGTCGATTGACCTATAATATTAATACATTTAATTGAAGAGTATGGAAATTGTGAAATTGCATAATATTTGAAAACACGGTGTTTCATAGTAAAACTTTTTTCACTAACATAATTCAAAATTGATGCAAGAACGGAAAAAATCTCTTGATTCGAGGCGAATCGATTGATCTATAATAATGATAATACACTTTATTGAAGATTAGGGAAGTTCTGCTCATTTATAATATCTGAATCATCAGTTTCAAACGGAAAAACTTTTTTCATCGACAATCGACATAATTTAAAGTTGATGCATGAATAGAAAAGACTTTTTCATCATAAATTTTCAAATAGAGTAATATTATGACAATTTTTGTGAATAAATCATAAAGCTGGGAAAGGGATAGGGTGCGTCAGAACTTTTCCTTTCCCTTTTCCAGCTCAAAAAATTATTATTTCGAACGCAAGATTTAATTTTTCTGATTTGTCTTTGTATTTAAAACATTTATTGTATTATTTTGTAATTTTTCATTTTTGGTTAATCTGTATTTTTAAATTGAGCAAAATTAAGACTTTGGTTTGTCTATTATTGAAAAAAATAACTAATGCTTCCTCTATGAGGAAGCAAATACATTTGCTAAAGGGAAGCGAAGTGCTCGTGAAATGAGCACCATATAATTATAAATACAAACAAAGTGGAAACACTCGAGATCGAATTCACAGCTAGTTTGATATGTTTCCTGATCACTGATTCCAACTTTGGCACCTTGATTATCACTTGCTATCTCCGGTTACGCAGGATCGCCCTGCGTGGTCGGGAATGAGTATCCGGCTGTGACACTCACTATGCCAAAGTTCAAATCATGATTAAATGGTTGAGAAGAAATATTTTCTAACTCAGAGGATTAGTATAAGTGGTAACATTCTTACGATCTTTTGTAGGTATCTGCGTTAGTCTCGCACCGGGAACGCTCACTTTGTTCTGATCGTGTTTCAAGAGCAGTTGCAAGAGTTGGACAGGCTGTAAATCTAGCCGTTGAACGGTTTGTGACTGTGGGCGAAACAATAGCTGATGATAATCCAGAAATCAAGCAAGGCATGTATGAAGCATGTAAAGAAGCAAGAGTTGCAGGTAAAGTTAACTTTTTGTTTTCTTGTCTTTTATTCCGGAAAGACCTTTCAGTCTTTGTACTTTGAAATCATTAAAATTCGTCTTACGTGAGGTTGAATTTCATGTTGTTAAATATACATGAAGGATAACTCGACGCAGAAAGGATATAAGTGATTTCACCATACTAAAAACACCAAATATTTACTTTGTATCAGATGGTGCATAATTTTCCATGACTTAAAATAAAAACATGTGAGAATTTACGTTAGGGCTCGAAGGAAGATCGGTGGTCTAAATTTGCACCGACTTTGTTATTCAAGGATTGGCAGCTTGAGTTAGGCCATATTTCATATTTATAAGAATGTAGTGTCTTCTCAACTTGAACAATTAACGTTGTCAGTCATACACCATTTAACTAAGAGGGAAGAAGTGAATACAGTGTCAAAGTAAACTATACATTATTGCTTGTACTCTAACGTAGATAAAACCTGAACATTTTATGGAGTTGTTAACACTGGCATTTATTATGTTTATACAGAAGCAACATTCGGCAGGATAACGAAAATGTTTGTGAAAGATAAACCAAGTAAATTATTATATCAACAGCTTTAACTATTTAAAAAGTTTATAAAGTTAACTGAGAACCGATCTTTTCAGTACAAAAACGAAGTCTAGGACATTCTATGTATCAGTTTAACAATTGTAAGAAAGATGTTTGGAAACTTAACCTCTGACAAAGTTATTTTGTGTAATGAATTATCCGAAAAAAATGGTTCAACCAAGCATAGTATGTTTCCAGTCATCAGTATGTTTGTCTCATTAGAGTCAAATATATTATACCTATACAAAAGAAAAAAAGTGATAAAAAGGAAAGAGTCAGTGAGACCACTGATGACTGTGAACATGTTTTCGTTAAGCCTCTTTGTATAAATGCATTCGCTACATATATATATATAATTAAAAACAAAGTTAAACAACCACCGCAGGGTACCACTAAGAGCAACTGCCATCTTGAAAAAATGTCAATGGCCCCCAGTAGAACCGCGGTAAAATACACCTATGGCCACGTCTCACATCCGTGAGATGGGTGGTCACAGGGCACGACGAAATCACAACGACAGGCCGGCGAAACCCTCGTGTGTCTTGA